>JAODAL010016785.1:0-79638 GCA_025379985.1 Phyllomedusa bahiana
ACAGGATGCCCCCCTTTACCGGATGCCCCTTTTTTAGCCAGTTTCCCCCCTTTGTACCAGTGTTCCCCCCTTTGAAAGCCAGTGTGCCCCCTCTTGTACCAGTTCCCCCCCTTGTGCCGTGGGCCCCTCTTGTACCGGTGCCCCCATTGTCCGTGGCCTCCTTGTAGCCAGTGTGCCCTCATTGTAGCCAGGATGCCCCCTTTTAGCCAGTGTGCCCCCCTTGTATCCAGTGATGCCCCCCTCGTATCCAGTGATGCTCCCTTTGTAGCCAGGATGCCCCCGTTGTAGCCAGGATGCCCCCCTTGTAGCCAGTGATGCCCCCCTTGTAGCCAGGATGCCCCCCTTGTAACAGGAGCCCCTCTTGTAGCCAGTGTTCCCCCCTTGTAGCCATGTTGCCCCTCTTGTAGCCAGTGTGCCCCATTGTAGCCAGGGATTTGGGCCCCTTTTTGTAGCCAGTGTGCCCCATTATAGCCATGATGCCCCTCTTGTAGCCAGTGTACCCCTCTTGTAGCCAGTGTTGCCCCTCTTGTAGCCAGTGTGCCCCCATTGTAGCCAGGATGCCCCCATTGTAGCCAGGATGCCCCTCTTGTAGCCAGTGTGCCCCCATTATAGCCAGGATGCCCCTCTTGTAGCCAGTGTCCCCCTCTTGTAGCCAGTGTTGCCCCTCTTGTAGCCAGTGTTGCCCCTCTTGTAGCCAGTGTGCCCCCATTGTAGCCAGTGTTGCCCCTCTTGTAGCCAGTGTGCCCCCCATTGTAGCCAGTGTTGCCCCTCTTGTAGCCAGTGTGCCCCCCATTGTAGCCCAGGATGCCCCCATTGTAGCCAGGATGCCCCTCTTGTAGCCAGTGTGCCCCCATTGTAGCCAGGATGCCCCTCTTGTAGCCAGTGTTGCCCCCCTTGTAGCCGGTGATGCCCCCTGTAAGTAATTATAAAATACAAAGGTACTCACCTCGTCCGCGTCCCGGGTTTCCGGAGCTGCAAAGCGGTGTAAGCAGCGTGACGTCATCACGCTGCTTATGCTGCACGCAGCTCCCAGGGATCTCCTCGGCGGCAGAGCTGCCACCGAGGAATCGAGCGTCACAGGGGCGCGGTGAGAGCTGTGGCCCCCTGTGACGCTGATACAGAGGAGGAGTCAGGACGGGAACGATCCATCCCGCCTCCTCCCTGCACTGGCAGCTGCTGGCTCTGCGCGGCTGTTATAAAACAGTCGCGCAGAGTCAGGGGCGCTCTCCCGGCGGGCAGGGCGGCCGCGGCGCCCCCCTCGGATGAGCGGAGCCTCGGCGCCCCGGGCGACCACCCGCCCTTGCCCCCCCCTAGGAACGGCCCTGGTACCTCTATCAACAAAGATGAACTGGGCAAATTGAAAAGAACACCTATCTGAAATGTATACTGATAATCAAAGTGGATTTTTTTCACCTAACAAATAGCCCTGCAGTTGTTAAAAAAATATCTGTATCCTAATATAAATTCAGGCTTCCCTTTACCCAAAGTAATATTTCAACAGTAAACTGTTAATAATAAAGCTATTGCAATGCAATGTCTGCAATACAATATCCAGTATTCTTTAAAGAGCTTGTCTGTGTTCGTCCGCGGGACCTCCCCCCCACCCCGCTCTCCCCCGTGACCTTCCAGCGGTAGATGCTCCTTGAAAATTCTCTGCCTAACTACATAAAATCTACAAATCTCTGATCTAACTGAGTTCTAAGGATCACAGCTAAAAGTAGAGGTTTCTCTGTGAACAAATAGAATAATTTCGCTGAGCTGTTTGCACAGAGGCAGAGCGCAAGTCCTACTGCTTTGAGATACTTAAACAGACTGATCATGAACAGGAAGGGCTGTTCTATGTAAAACGAGGTTATGTGATTTTTCCAGCCAATCGCAACCATACACATCCCCGTCATGACGTCGCACACACATCTCACCCTGCTCTATTCTGGAAGCTGATTTGCTGGCCGCCAAATGACAGGAAGCGCCGAAAATGGCGCGATATTAATAGATTATGCACAGATTTTAACCTAAATTATCGTTTGATCTAAAAAATCCGATCAACGTAAATACCGTGCCGATTTCAACTTTGTCGATAATAATCACTCAACACTAGTGGTGACTAAAATAAACCGTCTTTCATCGCCAAAAAATACAATTTTCCTGCAGCCTAATTCACAAGCGAAGGTTAATTACAATTTTTTCTCTTGTTGTGTAGCGTAGAAAACACGCCATTGTAACACGCTACAAAGCTCGTAGTTTTTTGTTGCTCAATTCTTTTGCGCAATTTACATCCAGGGGTTAATTAAGCGTTGTTCTGCAGTTGTACTCAGTAAAATAAACTTTGTTTTTCACCGCCACAGAAGAAATTCTGTAGCATAATTCATATCCGAAGGTTAATTAAGCCTGTTTGTGCTTTTATATTCAGTAAAATACACAGAGTTTTTAAACGGCAGATACAAGTAAATTTTTCCTGACCATTTGTGGAGCGCAATTTATATCCACGGGTTACCAAGCTTCTTAGTGGGTTCATTTGGAGTCAAATACAGGGTGTGTATTTATCATATACAGATATCTTCATCAAACAGTGTCTGTACATTTTAGAACAAACAGTATGTCAGACAGAGAGGTGGCAGGCTCTTCACCTGCGAGTGGCAGAGGCATAAACATTCAGGCCCAGTCGCAGCACAGCAAGGGGACGTCGCAGCAGGGTCACTCGGTGAGGCCACAACTGCGCTGTCATCTAGCGGCCGTGTGCTGACTAGCAACCCAAGGGTTCTTGATTGGTTGACTAGGTCATACACGTCCTCCCAGATGACATCTGACAACCCCAGCCAAGAGTCGGTGGGAACGTCATACTTAGTTGGCATGGCCCGGGAGTGGGTCAGCGGCCCTCACCTGTCTTCAACCCGCCTCTGTCCCATCCGTTTCCCTCAGCCAGAGATCTACTATGTGGTCGTGGCTCAGCGCCACTATATAGCGAGTATGAACAATTTGAGGAGGGCAGTCAGCAGTTACTTGGCAGCGAAGAAATGGGGCCAATATCCCCTGCTTCTTGCAGTAGGCGGTAAAGTATAGATGTTGAGAGTGGCATGGGGGTCATGTTGTGAGGGGTCAGCCTCTGCATACCAAGACCGGTGATGAGGACAGCAGTGACGATGAAACACAAATAGATGATGATGTAGCCGACCGCACTTGGGAGCCGGGTGAGGCAAGAGCTTCATCATCGACAGGAGAAGAGGGTGTCAGCTTGCGCGTCAGGCAGCGGCGCAGCCAGCAAGTGGGTTGTGTGGCCGTTAGTCAGCAGGATAGCAGCAGTGTGAGGTCGGGAGCCAAGCGGCCACGGGGAAAAAACCCGCTTTGCAGGTCCAAGAAAGTAGCAGCACAGGGGCTCAGCGAGGCAGCGGCGGCAGTAGTCAGTCAGTGCGGAGCGTTGGCGGTAAAATCCGATACTCGGCGGTGTGGCAGTTCTTTGCTAAGCCGAATATGGGTATATGTAGAATCTGTGGGCAGAAAGTGAAGCGTGGCCAGGGAGCTAACGTTGGCACCACGGCCCTGCGTCAACACATGCAGCATCACCATCCGGTGGCCTGGGAGAAACGTGGCTCAGATGTGGTGGTCCATCCTGCCGCTGCAGCAGCGCCCAGTGGCACGCATGCCATTGCAGCCAGTCAAGGCTCTACCACCTCTGCAGAAGGGAGCTGTTTCTCTTTGACATCATCTCCCGGTCCAGATGCTCCTGCTCCTCGCTACTCATGGCGCCAGCAGTCGTTCAGCGAGGCGATTGCAAAGAGACAACAGTATGAGTCCAACCATCCTAAGGTGCAGCAGCTGACCGTGCTCCTGTCCAAGTTGTTGGTACTGCAGTCCCTCCCTTTCCAAATGGTGGACTCTGCACCGTTTAGAGAACTAATGGCTTGTGCCGAGCCGAGATGGAGAGTTCCAAGCCGTAATTTCTTTTCCAAAAAGGCAGTATCAGCACTTCATAAATATGTAGAATAGAAGGTAGGCCAGTCCTAGAGCTTATCGGTTTATTCCAAGGTGCACAGCAGCGCGGACGTCTGGAGCTGTAACTACGGTCAGGGCCAGTACATGTCCTTTACGGCCCACTGGGTGAATGTGCTTCCAGCCCAGGCACACCAACAACTTGAACAGGAGACGGCGCTTTCTCATCCACGTTGTCAAAATGCGGCTCCTGCGCCAATGTCCGTTCCCTCCTCCTCCACCACCCCATTTCAGCCTTCAAAAAGTATGCCCCCAAAAACCCACATGTGTAGGGCACGCAGTGTCACACAGTTCTACCCCTGGCTTTCCTGGGGCGAACGGAGCCCAACGGGGAGGAACTGCTTGCGTATGCAGCAAGAAATCATGTGTGGCTTTTCCGGCCAACTGAAATGGGAACTGATGAGGAAAATGGGGTAATGGTGTCCGCGTGCCCCGAGGGGGGAGGGTCCATGCGCCCCCCAAATGGGCACGTTTTAATTGGTTGTGAAAAGGTTCCTGAAGTGTCCACCCGATCTTCAAAGATTTGAAAATGGCCCGGGAAAAACTGTGCATGCATTCATCCATTCTACAAATCCGGAACCCCCCTCCTTGTTTGCAGCGGCGAACGCCTCCCCCAACCACCTGATAGCATGTTTCCCCCGTTGGGAATTCCAGCCGCACATGTTGGACCGACTTAGAACAAAAAAGGCCATTAACGATTTTTTGTGATCCAGGGGACAGGAGTACTCCCCTGTGTAATTTTGATGTCAGCCGGGGCAGCTCATGCGTGACACCAGCCTTTTGTTGGGCCATTCGGGGAGGCCACTTTTTTTGTCAGTGAGGAATACGGGATAAATTTTACGTCTTTCAGCTTCATGTCTTGGAACAGATGCTGAAAAATCTGTCGGGCGGGGGCTGGGTCGTGGGACTCTTCGCGGCCACTGAGTCCCGGTGGGGATTAAAAATGGAGGAGGAGGGGGAGGACATTGGGCAAAAGCTTGTCTGGTGAAATGTGGATTTTCTACCCAGGTGCAAGAGGGAGGGCGCTGGGGGAAAGGTAGATGGAGATGGGGAAGACGGGCAGATGACCGCAAGCACCGTGGCAGTATACAGTGGAGATGGGGAGGGAGCCCTCGGAGTCATTGTGCAGTGGCCCGCGAGCTGATTTGCCGGGCTAGTGACAGTAAAATAGTCGCATCCGGGGAGGATGACCTTTGGCTCTCCACCCTTTTGGGACCCTCGCTCCCAGTCCAAATTGGGGCCTTTTTCCCAGCTATTGAGAGGGGGAAAAACTAAAATATATAGGGAAACCCTCCTGTTGTTGCCGCTCCCTATGTGCGCATCGTCCCCCTTTGACAGGTCTGCCCGGGGTTCTTCAGCGTCATAACTACTCCGGGCTGCTGGGGGAAGGTGGGGGGTTGGAGCAGTACCACGCTAGCGCAACCTAGGTCTGGATCACTGAAAGCGTTTCCTTCACCCCCCCTAGTGAGGGGGCAGTCCCCAGCGCACAGCGGGCCCTGGCAGCCCCTAAACCCAACAGGTGGTGGCCTATTTGGACACACTCTGCCACCCGTTGAAGATCCGCTGCCCCGGGCCTTTTTTGGTACGGGGGGGGGGGCCCGGGCCCCCGGGAAACCCCCCCTTTTTTTTACGGGAAGGAAATTTTTTTCAGATAACCTTTTTAGGGGTTTCCACAACCCCGCCTTCCCCAGGGTTTTTGTCCCCCACCCAAAGGGAAAAAGGGTTTCAAAACCCCGCTGCCCCCTTTTTTCCGCCCCCCCTATCCCCCAAGGGCCCCCCCCCAAAATTCTTTCCCGGGACTTTTGCCCCCCTTTCCCCTTCCTTTGGGGTTTTTTAAATCTTTTCCCCTTTTTGTGGTGCCGCACCCCATATTTTTGTGCCACTCCTGCCCACGTTTTGCCCCTCCCCCCTTTTGTGCCACTTTGGCTACTCGTTTTTGGGGCCCCAAAAATGGTTTTCCCCTGTCTCCCGCCTTTTGTTCCACCAGAAAAGTGCATTTTCCCTCTGTGGCCTATTTCCTTTTTTTTCCCCCTCCAAATGTTTGTCCAGTTTTCATTTTGGCCCTCCCTCCCTTTCTGCTTTCCCCCTTGGGGTTTTTTTTTTGCCACCTCCAAAGTTTTGCATCCTACTTGCTTGCCCCGTTTTCCCCCTCTGTAGGACCCGACCCTTTCCCTTTTTTACCCAGTTTAATTGGTTCCCTTTTTGGTGGCCGGCCCCTCCATTTTGTCAAGGGGGGGAAAAGTTTTTTCCCCCTAAAGTGCCCCTGGGGATTTTTGGTTGGGGGGGGGAAAAAAAGGCCAGCGACCCCGGCGGGGGGGGTGGAAAAAGGCATTGTAGTCGAAGGCCTGGGCGGGAAACATGGTTTTTTTAGTTAAGGGGGGGTTTCGGGAAAAAAGTTCAGGCCCGGGGGGATTTGTGCGGGGGGTGGGGGATACCAAGTTCGGGGGCCGGGGGAAGGGGGGGCCCTTCTATCCTATACAAGTTTTTCCCAAAAAGGGGGGGGAAAAAAAGGGGGAAAAAAAGTTTTTTGGGGGCCTTGGGGGGGTGGGGGGGGGGAAAAATTTTTTGGGGGGGGTAAAGGGGGGCCGCCGTAAAAACATTTTTTTGGGGGGGGGGAAAAGGGGTCAATCGAAGGGGGCCCAAAGGGTAAGTTTTCCCCCAAATTTTACGGCCCGTGGGGGGGAGAAAAAGGTAGGGGGCGGAATATTGGGGGTGGGCCCCAACCTAACAGGAGTGCCCCGGTTTAGGGGGTGGGGCCCCTGACCCCCCGGGCCCCGGTTTTTTTTTGGGGGGGGAAAAAAAGGGGGGACGGAAAGGGGGGTCCCCCCCCGGGGGGGGCCAGGGACCTTTTTTGCCCCCCCGGATTTTGGGGGGTTGGGGGGGCCCCTAACCCCCTTTTGGAGGGGGGGACCCAAGGGCCCCCCACCCCCCGTATTTTTTGGGAAAAGTTTTCCACCCCCAGAAGAATGGGGCCCCCCCCCGGGGGGGGGTGTTCGGATAACATGGGGGGGAAAACCCCCGGCCGGGGTGGGGGGAAAAGGGGGTTGGGTTTGACCCATGGGGGGTGCGGGGGAAAAAGTTAAAAAGGGTTTCCCCTTTTTGGGGGGGAAACCCCCGTCACCTCCACCCTGTCATTGTCCCCACTCTGTGGCCTACTACTGTTTTGCCCCTCCAGAATGTCTTGTGCCACTGTCTGCCCTCATGCTGTTGCTGGTGGTGCTGCCATGACCTACACACTGTGTCATTGTGCCACTGCCCTGCCCTCATGCTGTTTGCTGTGGCTGCTGCCATGCCCTACACACTGTGTCATTGTGCCACTGTCTGACCTCATCTGCTGCTGTGGCTGCTGCCGGTGACCTACACACTGGGGTCATTGTCCCACTCTGTGGCCTCTCCTGTTTTTGCCAGCTCCAGAATGTGCTTGTGCCACTGTTGACCTCATTGCTGTGCTGCCGGGGACCTCCACTCTCTGTCATTGTGCCACTCGTGGCCTACCCCTGTTTTGCCACCTCCAGAATGTCATTGTGCCACTGTCTGTCCTCATGCTGCTGCTGTGGCTGCTGCCCGTGACCTACACACTGTGTCATTGTGCCACTGTTTGACCTCATGCGCTGCCGCCGCCCACCTCCAACTCTCTGTCATTGTGCCACTCTGTGGCCTACAAACTGTTTTGCCACCTCCAGAATGTCATTGTGCACTGTCTGACCTCATGCTGCTGCTGGTGGGTGCTGCCGTGACCTACACACTGTGTCATTGTGCCACTCTCTGACCTCATGCTGCTGCTGTGGCTGCTGCCGTGACCTAAACACTGTGTCATTGTGCCACTGTCTGACCTCATGCTGCTGCTGTGGCTGCTGCCGTGACCTACACACTGTGTCATTGTCCCACTCTGTGGTCTACTCCTGTTTTTGCCGCCTCCAGAATGTGATTGTTCCACTGTCTGACCTCATGTTGCTGCTGCCGTGACCTCCACTCTCTGTCATTGTGCCACTCTGTGGCATACTCGTTTTTTTCCCACCTCCAGAATGTCATTGTGCCACTGTCTGACCTCCTGCTGCTGTGGCTGCCGCCGTCACCCCCACACTCTCTGTCACTAATGTTGCCACCTGAGCTCTCAGCTTTTTTTTTTTTTCCAGTTTCACTGGCATGACTTTATCAGGCAACATTCCCGCTTCAGTTTTTTGGTCAGTTTTGCCCTTTTAAGTGCCCAGGGAATTTTATAGTGAAGCGATTCTAAGAGCGGCGGCCAGTCATGTGCGTGTCATACTAAAACACAACATTGTATGAAGACCAAACCAAGCTGCCTCTGCATATTTAAGCATGGCACAACGTTCTTAGCACCCTGCAGGCTCCCTTTCAGTATGGAATAGCTGTTTTTTAACGTGATTCGTTCCGAAGTAATTTCGGAAAAAGAAGTTATTTTTTTGTCGGGAAATTCGGCGAAGTGAGCGAACCGAATTTCTCGAAATTCGCCCATCTCTAGTTATGGCTCTCAGACTAAGGCGATGCAAAAACGTGTTTTCCTTTTTGAATAAAAGTTTTTTTTTGTATAAAAGCAGTAAAAGATAAAAATAGACAAATTGGATATCTCTGTAATCGTATCAACCTGCTGAGTAAAGCTAGCTTGTCCTTTATACCGCATAGCAACTGCTACAAAAAATAAAAATAAAAAACACTACCAGGATTGCTGTGTTTTGTTTAAAATACCTAACAAAAAATACAATAAAAGTGATAAAAGCATCATATGTGGCCCATAATGGTAGCAATAAAAACGTCAACTCAACCCGCAAAAAACAAGCCCATAATCAGCTCCGTATACAGAAAAATAAAAAAGTTATGGCTGTCAGGCTATGACGACATAAAAACGCAATTTTTTATAAACGCATTTCGCATATTGTGTAATAGTAGTAAAACATACAAAACTACATAAAATTTATATCATTGCAATTGTACCAACCCACATAGTAAAGTTATCATGCCATTTATCCTGTACGGTGAATGCTGAATAATGAAGCCCAAAAAACAACGGCTGAACTGCTTTTTTTTTCCATTTTCAAGGCCCAATGCTAAAAAAAAACTATGAACACCTGTGCACCCAAAATGCACAATACACCTCTAGATGAGGTCCATAAGGGGTGTTGAATTCAAAATGCGGTTACTTCTGGAAGGTTTCACCTGTTCTGCTACTTTGAGGGCTTTGCAAATGCAACACGGCACCCACCAAAATTTGTCTTTAAAAAGCCAAATAGCGCTCCCTACTTTGTATGCCCTGTCATGCACCCAAACAACAGTTTACACTGTATTGTCAAACCTAGAAGAAATTACATAACAAAATTTGGGATGCTTTTTTTCTAGGACTCCTTGAAAAAATTAAATATTTTCAGCTAAAATTGCAGATTGTTGGAATTTTTTTTTTTTTCCGAACCGAACACAAAAAAAATGAGTGAAACACCTGTGGGGTCGATATACTCACTGCTCCCCTGGACATATTCCTTAAAGGGTGTAGTTTCCAATATGGGGCCTTTTTAGAGGAGTGTGTTAAGTTTTAGCACCTCAGGGTGTCCTCAAACATATAATGGCGCCTAAATAAAATCGTAGTGAAAATGAGACCCCAAAGTCCGATAGGTGGTCCTCCTACTCTGAGGCTTGTGGTTCAGCCAAACAGCGCACTAGGGCCATATATAGGATATCTCTAAAAAAACATCAGAATCTGGGGAATTGATGTTGAGTTTCATTTACCTGGTCACATCTACCATGTTCCAGTGAATAATGGATAAAAATGTAAAATCTGCAACAAAAGTGAAATTATGAAATTTCACCTCCACTTTGCTATACTTTCTGTAAAATACCTTATGGGTTAACAAACTTCCTAAATGCTTCTTTTATATACTTTAAAGGGTCTAGTTTCTTAGGTGGGGTCATTTATGGGGGTATATAACATACAGGCCCCTCAAAGCCATGTCAGAACTGGACTGGTCCCTAAAAAAAATCTATTTTGCTAATTTTCTTGAAAATGTGAAAAATTACTATTAAATTTCTAAGCCCCATAGCGTCATAAAAAAGGACATTTAAAAAATTCTGCCAATTTACAGTAGACATATGGTAGATGCTAGTTATAAACTATTTTGAATGGAATAACCATTTGTCTTACATGCAGAAAGTTTTGAACTTTGAAAATGGCAAATTGTTCAAAATTTTCATGATATTTTGATATTTTTCACAAATAAACAAGGATTGCATGGACCAAAATTTCTTGCTAACTTAAAACACAATGTGTCACGAGAAAACAGTCTCTGAATCACAGAGATTGGTGAAAGTGTCAAAAAGTTGTTCTCAGATAAAGTGACACGTCAGATTTTAAAAACGGGACTCTTTCAGGAAGGCCAAAACTGGCTTCGGTGATAAGGGGTTAAATGAAGTGAAGTTCTCCTACCTGAAGTCTTAATTAAACAAAAGTTCTTCATTTAGATGTATTCTCTGCTCTGTCTAAAGATTAGTAACAAGACTATTCTTCTAGCAGATGTAAGAGAAGCACTTTTCATAATACTTCTATATGGTATGCCAGGTCTCCAAGGGAACTGAATATCTTCCAATTTGAATCAATTGATGAGATCTGATTAGTGCTTCCAAAGGAAGCCAGAAAGTCAATTGGCAGCAAGACTAATGACAGCAAAAACAAGTTTGCACAGCTTTAAAGGTTAGTGATGGGTGGGAGCAAGGAAAAAAAGTGGTAAAAATTTAAAATTTTCCTGGCAAACCAACTACTGAATTTTAATCAAAACATTGGTTATCTTAAAAACATGTGTCAAACGTCTTTTTCAGTTTTCCAAATGGTGAGAGGCCTTCAATGAGATATCTCCTTAGAGAAGATCTGCTCATATATTTCACAGTAAATGCCTGCCAAAACTTAGGCTAACTAATAGTCTGGAAGAGATAGTGGGATTTTCTCTCCTTTCGGAGAGGCACCATGTAGGTTTGTGAGGGTTTGAGATTGCTTTTTGCACTTCATAGGCATTTGCATATAACAAGACTTTTTGGGGAAAGGAAGTTAAATGTTTTTCCATCATTATGAGCCATCCTTAATTTGCTTGTGATTCACTCAGTCTTGGATTCGGAAATACTAGCCTGGCCAATACGCTTATGGAAAACAGCGTTTCGGGGTATTTGCCCCCTTACATTCGAAAGAGCATACTGGCTGGTTGGGTGAGAGGCAAGGGGGTGGCTCAGAAATGGGGAAATCTCCCCGGGGTAGAGGCCCAGTAGGTGTGTGAGGGTTTAAGATTGCCTTTTACAGCTCTCTAATAGTCTGGAAGAAAAAGTCTCCTCCTCCTTTACAAATGCAAGGGTTTCATCAAGGGCCAGGTAGCTCGATCTTAGGAGACTACTTCCTTTCACAGAGAAATAAGTCTCTAAAGTCTCTTAACAATCACTGTTCTCTGTAATGAATGCTACAATGGAGGAGATTCTGTGGCTCATGTTTATATGAAGTGACCTTGGTGAAATACCTGACATAAAGGATCAAGTCTGGAAGGGGGGTTTGAAAATCTTTTGCCCTAAAAATGGTGCAACCTAGAGATGATGAATGATAGAAGATCTTTTGTACCAGTAACCTGGGTCTATCTGATTACAGATGCATCCCCGAAGGGCTGAGGAGCCCTTCCAGAAGACTTTATGGTTCAAGGCCTTTAGTCTCCATGGGAACGTGAGATGTCCTCCAATGTAAAGGATCTCAGGCAGTGAAATTAGCCCTTCTTCATTTTCTACACAGGCTACAAGGAAGTTCTGTAAAAGTCTGTATGGACAACAAACGCTCAGCTTCATAAACAAACAAACAAAAAAACAAAAAAAAAACAAAAAAAAAGGCCCATTATTTGGAAGAGGGTTTAAAGATCTTCTCTTTCATGGAAAAGCATCTACATCCCCTCCCGCCACAATATCCCCGGAAGTTAGACATTTGGGAGGAGCGGAAAAGGCACAACCAATGGGTAATGTTGTCTTCAATCAAAACATCTTCGCCCCAAAAACCCAAAAAAGTGGAAAACCAGTAGTAGACCCTTTTGGGGAAGAAAACAAAAAGCCCAAGGGGACTGGTGTTTTTGTTCCTGTAAGGTAAATTTAACCATGGACGCCATTCCCGAAATGGAATTTCCGCGCTTTAAATTTTCCCCCCTTTTTTTTGGTTCAAAGAGCCCTGACCAGCCCTGGACCAAGCAAATTGCAATAATCCCATTTTGGCCCAAGAGAGCTTGGTTTTCAAAAATAATGAGGATGAGACAAAGGAATTACTGGGTTGTCCAAAAAAGGCATGGCTTGGTGTCACAGGTAGTGTTGAGCGTTACGTTGGCCCTCGAACGGTCGATGGTCGATTTGGCGCCATCATCGACAAATAGTGATGGGCGTGGTAGTTATGATCGATGAAATTAAAGTCTATGGGGAGAGCAACAACCCTTCATTCTTACACCCAACAGGGCTGGAGAAGCTGGAATTAACATCCACAACAGCAAATGGATAGTGCCCTCTTAGGGAACACACTTTGGGTTTTAAAAAACCACAGAAAAAAAATCACAGACCATTACTATCCCTGTTTTTACCCCGCATGACCCTTAAACCTGCTGACCCAAAATTAAAAAGTGCCGAAGGCAGTATGATTTGAACCATCATTTTTTCCCTGAACTGGACATTGAAAATCCCCCGTCTTGGAACTCAGCAGAGCCCCCCAAAACCCCATGACCCCCACAAATTTAAAAAATGCCTGGAAAAGGAGTCTTTCAACCACCCTTTTAGTTTCCCGGGCATTAACTATCCCTGTCCTGGGCCACGCATGAGCCCCAAACCTGCATGACCCCCACATTTAAAAGTGCCGGAAAAAGGAGTCTTTCAAACCACCATTTTAGTTTCACTGGACATAGGGCTATCCTGTCCTGGGCCACAGGATTGAGCCCCAAACCTGCATGACCCCAATTAAAAAGTGCCAGAAAAAGGAGTCTTTCAACCACCATTTTAGTTTCACTGGACATTGACTATACTGTCCTGGGCCACAGCATGAGCCCCAAACCTGCATGACCCCCACATTTAAAAAGTGCCGGAAAAAGGAGTCTTTCAACCCCCATTTTAGTTGAACTGGACATTGACTATCCCTGTCCTGGCCACAGGCATGAGCCCCAAACCTGCATGACCCCGATTAAAAAGTGTCGGAAAAAGGAGTCTTTCAACCACCATTTTATTTCCATGGACCCTTGACTATCCCTGTCCCCGGGCCACAGCATGAGCCCAAACCTGCATGACCCCCACATTTTAAAAAGTGCCGGAAAAAGGAGTCTTTAAAACCCCCATTTTAGTTGAACTGGACATTGACTACCCTTTTCCTGGGCCCCAGCATGAGCCCAAACCTGCATGACCCAGAATAAAAAGTGCCGGAAAAAAGGGGTCTTTCAACACCATTTTAGTTTCACTGGACATTGACTATACCTGTCCTAGGCCACAGCATGAGCCCCAAACCTGCATGACCCCCACATTTAAAAAGTGCCGGAAAAAGGAGTTCTTTCAACCACCATTTTAGTTTCACTGGACATAGACAATCCCTGTCCTGGGCCACAGCATGAGCCCAAACCTTTCATGACCACCACATTTAAAAAGTGCCGGAAAAAGGAGTCTTTCAGCCACCATTTTAGTTTCACTGGACATTGACTATACCTTTTCCTGGGCACAGCATGACCCCGAACCTGCATGACCCCCACATTTAAAAAAATGCCGGAAAAATGAGTCTTTCAAACACCATTTTAGTTGAACTGGGACTTGACATCCATGTCCTGGGCCACACATGAGCCCCAAACCTGCATGACCCAGATTAAAAAGTGCCGGAAAAAGGAGTCTTTCAACCACCCTTTTAGTTTACTGGACATTGAAAATCCCTGTCCTGGAAGCAGCATGAGCCCCAAAAACCCGCATGACCCCACATTAAAAAGGTTTCCGGAAAAAGGAGTCTTTCAACCCCCATTTTAGTTGAACTGGACATTGGCTATCCCTGTCCCGGGCCCACAGCATGAGGCCCCAAACCTGCATGACCCCAGATTTAAAAAGTGCCGGTAAAGGAGTCTTTCAAACTCACCATTTTATGTGAACTGGAACATTGGACTTTCCCTTTGTCCTGGGCCAATGCATGACGCCCAAACCTGCTGACCCACCACATTTAAAATGTTCCGGTAAAAAGGAATCTTTCAAAACACCATTTTAGTTGAACGGGACATTGACTATCACTGTCATGGGCCACAGCATGGAGCCCCAAACCGTGCATGACCCCAGATTAATAAGGCGGAAAAAAGGAGTCTTTAACCACCATTTTTGTTCACGGCATATACTGTCCATGTCTGGGTAGCGCTTGCCCATCCGGTAAATGGTGGGCGGACCATGAGCTTCACTTGTAAAAATATATGGTGGTTAACGCTCCTGTGCCACCCAGCTGCCCTTTTTGCTTGGCATTCTATTTTCTCATTTTATCAACATGCTGGAGGAAATTGTCTCTGTTCTTTGTTCTCTGTCCGTGTCATCCTTACTCCAAGTACCTCTGATAAACATACATCTGGTCAAGTCTCTCTTTTCTTCTTGTACAATTCAGAGGAATTTTTTATACAAGCTCATTTTGTAAACCTGATGTTTTTTTGTAGTTTTAATTCTAGAAAACAAATTTTTTAAAATAGGATGGAATCCTCCAATGTCTTTTTTTATCTTTTTTAATTGGTATATTTAATGGGTTGTCTCTAAATACAGGGATTAGCTAGCTATGTTTAAAGTTCTTGCAAAAACAACGTCATTTTGCAATAAGTGGTCCATTAACAGTGTCCTACTATTCCTGTTTTGACAGCACCATCACCCTTGAGCCACTCATGACATATTGTGAAGAACAAATATCGGTTAGAAACAACATTTTTTTTATATAGGACTTGTATTATAGCTGAATTTCAAAGCAAAATGCCCAAAAATTCAATGCATGACCCTTGGGGCCACTTTGGACAATTGTGAAGAACAAAAATGGTCTGTTAGAAAAACAACATTTTTTTATAATAGGCCTGTGTATTGCTGCCATTTCAATGCCTGTTGACCCAAAAATTATAAAACTGACTTCTCAGCCACTGTTAAAAATGTGTAGGGAGAAAATGCCACTTAGTAGCCACGTTTTATTTCCAAAGGTCCATGATTATTGCTGTATCTCACAGCAACTGACCCCAAAAAATTTTAAATTTGGACTTCTCAGGGCCACTATTTTAATAATTGTTAGGGGATATGCACTTAAAAGCAACATTTCTGTTCCATAGGACATAATTATTGCTGTATCTCACAGCACTGACCCCAAAAAATTATACAATATGACTTCTCAGCCACTATTAAAAATTGTTGATGGAGAAATGGGCTCTGTTAGATAGCAACAGTTTTAGTTCCAAAGGTCCATCAATTATTAGCTGTATCTCACAGCAACATGGACACTCAAAACCTTTGACAATGCACTCGAAATCTCTCTTAAGATTAAAGTGTGTAGTAAATGGAATTCGGTGTTGTCTTGTAACCTTGCTGTCTTTTTACAGTCTCCTCAAGCAAAATATACAGCAAAATGAACTGTTGGGGAAAAGAGATATAAAAAATTGCAGTATGTAATGATCTTTTTAAAAAAAGTTTTAACGAGGACCATTTCTGTTTGAAATGAGGTTGTGAAGTTTTGACAGGCAACTAATCGGTGTACCTCGGAAAATTGGGGCCATCTTCTTCATCCATGTGAGTCCATGCCTGTTCATCTTTGTTGTTAGTCAAACGATCCACATATTCTGTGAAAAGCGGATGCGTTTGTCTGTAAGGGAATCCTCCAGCTGTGCTGAAAGGTTCCGCTCAGATATGACGTGGCTGCTGGGCTAGGACAACACCTCAATGGCGTGGCTGAGCGAGCTCGGGCCATTCGTCCATTTTGGATACCAGAAGTCTAGTGGTTTCTCGGAAACACATACAAAAACATCGGTGTGTTGAGACGCAGCATAGTCGTGCACCATGATCTTAAACCTGGTCTCTGTGTGTTGGATGTGGCCCTGCATTGCATTGCGTTGGTGAGGTGGATAAATAAAGATTGCCAGAGGTCACCCATTAGGCTTCTGCCACCTTGCCGCTGCTGCATGCTGCGCCGCTGACGGCTATTCGGCAATCTACTGCTGTCTCGTAGCTGATGTTGTTCCACGTTGACATTTGGGGAACGTGAAGCAGAAACGCAACAGGTTGTCTCCAAGTTGATCAATCAGGCAAGGTCTCCTTTCCTGGCAATTTACTCTCTATTTGGGTAGGGTGGATGGAAAGTGCTGAGTTTTGTTTTGTACGGGATCCAGGAGGGTGGGCCACCCCAGTAAACTGTTATTCATTTTGATGGCCTTATTGCTGAGGATTCATGTTGGAGGAATGAGCATCCAAGACTCATTGAATGATGGAGCATGATTCCCAAGCCTCTGGTCGAGGGGCACTAGCAAACCTGATCTTCCTCATCTTCCTCCTGCCGCCTCAATTTCGCGCAAACATTTTCCAAGGAAGGGAAGTCGGTAACGCGGTGTCTAGGAATACTCGTCCTCCTCCTCCTCCTCCTCCGCTCCTCGGAACAGCTTCAACACAGCCCTGACTTGCCTGTGATGATGCACCCTGGAGAGCTGATGCACTGACTTGCACTAGCCCTGGACCCGACCACTGCCTTATTGTAAGAATGATTAAATTGGTGAACTGTCTGGGCCTTGGGATTCGACGGACAGAAATGGCTCAGTGTCCGCATCTGTGTCCCGTTATCATCCTCCGTTCGCTGGCGAGGACCTGTTGTTTCAGAGTGTCCAAAGATCAGTTCCAGAACTATGGATCATCACAAGGGCATCGTCCGCAGCTGACCTTTTTGGTGGCTTCTTCCCAAAACTGGCAAGGATGGTGCAGGCTCTTTCCACCTGCCTCCATTCTCGGTGGCATCAACACACCCGAGGTCCGCACCGCTGCTTGTCAGGCCAATGTGTCACTTGTATGCGAAATGGATTGGCTGTGCCACAATCGCTGGAGCATGTGGAATTCCCAGCGTGTTGCCCCCGTCAACAATGAGACGGTTGACGGGGAGGCGAGCTGAGCGAAAGCAGCCCGGGGGGACAAGCAGGGTGCGAAAGGCGGAAGTGCGACTTGACTTCGGCTTCCTGCAGGCAGTCAGACCGGGTTTGCTCTTTAGAAAATTTTTTGGGGGAAAGGTTCAGAATGTGCCCGGAAGGTGTGTCCCGCCTACGATCTTAGGGGGCCGCAGATTTCGCCCCCTTATCGCCCAAAACCCCTTTCTGGCAAGGTTTTGTCACCCCGCCCGCGCTCGGTTCGTTGCGGAAGGGCCCTCCAGCTCTGACCTGGTGTGGACGGTCTCCAAGGGTGATTTAAATTTTAAATGGCCTGGTTTCTTCCCGGGAGTGTTTCCACCCGCGGCTTGGGGGAAAGAACCCTGCACCCTCCCGGGTTTTGAAGAGCGTGGCCCAGCCTGAGAGCCAACCCTACCCCCGGACATCCCCCCAGCTCACCCCGTGGCTGTCACAGAGTTAGCGGCTTGGGCCTGCTTACTAGTATGTGTCGGTGGTAGATGGACTTTTCCCCGGCCACAGTGAACAAACGCGCTTGAAATTTTAGATGAAGTGGCTGGCCAGGGCAGGGAGGGTTTTTTGGGAAAAAAAATGCCTGCTCGGCATCTGGATTTGGGGGCAGGCAAGGGCCCTGAGTGGCGGGAATTTTTTGTCCCCCGACGGAAAAGGCAACATTTTCCCAAAGGGAAAAAGCCCGGTAATGCCCAAAATTTAGGCTTTTGGCTTTGGGGTGGTTTGGGTTAAAGTGTTTTTTTCTGCTCCAAACCCGGGGAAAACGAAAGGGTGGGCTAGACTGGCCCTGTACGGCGGCAGGTCGTCAAAATGGCGGAAGGAGAAAAGGGGGTAGGAGGGTCTTGGTGGTGTGGGGTAGGGCGGGTGGAGGCTGAAGCGGGGGCTGATCCTGATATGCTTGAGGACATGAGAGTGAGGAACGCTTGGTGGTGGCGGAGGAGGAGGAGGGGGCGGAGACAGGGGTGTGACAGTGGGTTTGGGGGCCCGGGTCGGTTGGTTTTTTTGGCCAAGGGTTTCCTCAAATTTTACTCATGCATTGTGTGTGATAGACATGTTGGTGGTGGTTAACCACCAAGGTTCTTCCCCTTCCCCTTTTGCGTCTACGGCAAGGGGATATGACATCGCTGGGTGAATTGGGCTTGCTCAAAAGAAGGCCCCGGCTGGAGAGGTCCTGGACCTTTTTGACGGCGATAAGCGAGGAGGGGGTTTTCGCTGGACGTGGCTGGGGGGGAATCATTCGTGGACTTCTGGGCGCCCCCTTTCCCCCTTTAGGCGGAAACCCCTACGACACTTACCCATGCTTCCTCCTGTCCAGTGATGAAGGCCTTCGCAAGCAAATTTTTTGAAAAAACCAAGTTTAAACCGCAATGTGTTTTCCCTCATCAAACGGTGACTTGGTTGTCCTGACTCTGCATCCGGGGCTGCGGGCTTAAAAACAAGAGGGACTGCAGGCGTTACCCACCGGCCGGGATTTTTGCCCCATTGAAAGCTTCCCCTTTTCCCCCCTTGATGGTAGTAAATGGGGTCGAGCAGAGAAAATCATCCTCTTTGGCCCCCTTGATTTTTGACATCCCTTCTGACCCCAACCCCGCATTTGTCATAAAAGGTCTTCAGAAAAGGGAATTATCCACGGGGTGGGTACACGAGTTGACTTTTGGGGCTGCTCATGTTGGATGGATCTGATGATGTGTGACGCTTTGGGCCATGACCGGGAGGACAAGGAGGTAAGATGCTGGATGCAGGTTGCATTAACCCTAAAGGACGATTGGCGACGTGTTCGTTACTGGGGTTTTACAGGTCCGACCCCGCGATGACAGGCCTACGGGCCCGCAACCGACGATCCCCTGGCATGCGTGTTGTCGCCAGACTGGAAAGGAGACCCTTTTTGTACCTCTACCTCCTGCCTACCCCCGTTTGCTCGCTTACCCCCTGATTTCGCTCATGTTCGAAATATAAAAAATTTGGAGGGTTGGGAAAAGTTTTGGGGAAATTCTCATTTAAAAAACGGCAAAAAAATTATTTTCAAATCCCTCAAATCAAAAAAAAAATTTTGGATTCACATTTAATGAAAGTAATCTTCAACAAAGCGGCCCGCGCCAAAGTAAAAAAACACGTTCGAAATGTTTCGGATAATAAAGGGTTTTTTGGCACCTTTCAATTCCCTGTGGTGGACTTTCAAAATTTCTGATTCAAATTTATGCAAAGTGCCTCAATGAAAAAAGCTGTGTTTCGCCAAAAGGAAAAAAACAATTCTGTAATGTTTTCTGATAAAAAGGTTTTTTTTTGGCACCCATCAATTCCCGTGGGGACTAAAAAAATTGCTTTTTTTCACATTTTAAGTGCAAGGTGCCCCAATTAACAAAAATGTAGTCGCAAAGTCAAAAAACAATATCTGTAATGTATTGGATAATACAAGGGATTTTTGGGGCCTTTCAATTTACCTGTGGTGACTACAAAATTTGCTGTATTCACATTTAAAGTGCAAGGTGCCTCAATGAACAAAGCTGTAGTGCGCCAAAGTAAAAAAACACGTATCTGTTATGTATTCGGATAATAAAAGGTATTTTTTGGCACCTATCAGTTCACCTGTGGTGACTACAAAAATTGCTGTATTCATATTTAAGTAAAAGGTGCCTCAATGAAAAAAGCTGTAGTGCGCCAATGTGAAAAAACACGTATCTGTAATGTATTCGGATAATAAAAGGTATTTTTAGCCCCTTTCAATTCACCTGTGGTGACTACAAAATTGCTGTATTCACATTTAAGTGCAAGGTGCCTCAATGATCAAAGCTGTAGTGCGCCAAAGTGAAAAAAACGTTCCTGAAATGAAATTCGGATAATAAAAGGTATTTTTGGCACCTATTAATTCACCTGTGGCGACTAAAATTCTGTATTAAATTTAACTTCAAGTAGATTATCAAAAAAGGGCTGGCTGCGCCAAAGTGAAAAAAACGTTCGAAATGTATTCGGATAATAAAGGTATTTTTTGCACCTTTCAATTCACTGTGTGACTACAAATTGCTGTATTCCATTTAAGTGCAGTGCCTCAATGAACAAAGCTGTATTTGCGCCAAATGAAAAAACACGTATCTGTAATGTATTGGATAAAAAGGTATTTTTTTGGACTATCAATTCACCTGTGGCGACTAAAAAAAATTGTTTTTTTTTGTATTCAAAATTTTTTTTTATTAATTTTTTGTTTTGATTATCAACAAAGTGGCCTGCGCCAAAGTGAAAAAACAAGTATTGAAATGTATTGGATAATAAAAGGAATTTTTGGAACCTTTCAATTATCCTGTGGTTACTACAATCTTGCTGTATTCACATTTAAGTGCAAGGTGCCTCAATGACAAAGCTGTAGTGCGCCAAGTGATAAAAACACGTATCTGTAATGTATTCGGATAATAAAAGGTATTTTTTGGCACCTATCAATTCCCCTGTGGCGACTACAAAATTGCTGTATCAAATTTAACTTCAAAGTAGATCTATAAACAAAGCTGGGCCTGCCCCAAAGTGAAAAACACGTATCTGAATGTATTCGGATAATACAAGGTTTTTTGGGCCACCTTTCAATTCACCTGTGGTGGCTACCAAAATGGTGTATTGAAAATTTAAGTGCAGGTGCCTAAATTTGAACAAAGCTGTAGTCGCCAAGTGAAAAAACAAGGGTATCGTAATGTATTGGATAATAAAAGGTTTTTTTTGGCCCCTATCATTCACCTGTGGGACTAAAAATTGTTTGTATTAAAAATTTAATGCAAGGTCACTCAACAAAGCTGGTGCGCCAAAGTCAAAAAACACGAAATCTGAAATGTATTCGGATAATAAAGGTATTTTTGCACTTTATCCTGGGGTGACTACAAATGCTGACAATTTAATGCAGGTGTAATAACAAAGCTGAATGCGCAAATAAAAAACTATTGAATGTATTGATAATAAAAGTATTTTTTGACCTACAGGTGATAAATTCGATTCCAAAGGGGGCCCTTAATGGGCAAAATTAAAAAACCCCTATTAAAATGTATTTTTTTTTTTTTTTTTAAAAAAGATGTGTATCCTAAAATAACTTCAGGCTGCCCAATATCCAGGAAATATTTCAATAGAAAACTTTTAATAATAAATATATTGCAGTGAAATTTATACACTAATTATTGGTGAACTTTATCCAGTTTTCTTTATTTATAGAGCTTGTCTGTGTTCGCCCGCGGGGGCCTCCCCCCCCCCCCCGTTTACTTTACAAACGGTAGATGCTCCTTTAAATTCTCTACTAACTACATAAATCTTCCAATCTCTAATCTAAACTAAGTTGTAAGGATCACAGCTAACAGTAGAGCTTTCTCTGTGAAGAAATAGAATAATTTCGCTGAGATGGTTTGGGCACAGGCAGAGCGCACGTTCCTACTGTATGAGAAAGCTGAGAGAGCATGAGGCTGAACAGGAAGGGCTGTTCTATGTAAAACGAGGTCATGTGATTTTTCCAGCCACTCGAAACCATACACATCCCGTCATGACGTCGCACACAATCTCCACCTGCTCTATTTTGTAAGCTGATTTTGGCCGCCAAAATGACAGGAAAACGCTGAAAATGGGGACGATCTTAATAGATGATGCACAGATTTTACCTAAATTTATCGCATTTATCTAAAAATTTCGATCAACTAAAAACTATGCCGATTTCAACTTTGTCGATAATAATCGCTCAACACTAGTCACAGTGCAGCCAGAAGTGCCCCAGCCTGAAGATTCTCAAATTTACAGCCTGGAAGTTGACCAGACCCTATTAAAATTCCCAGGTTTGGAATTAGGCATTGGGGTATGTTCACATGGCTGATTTGGACACTGAATTTTCAGCGTCGAAATCAGCGTCAAAGCCTTGTCTGAAAGGTGTCTCAATGCAGCACTTTTCAGATGAGATTTTGACAAGGATTTAATCAGGTTTTGATCAGGCTGTTGTTGAGGTTTTCCAACACTGTTTTCTTTCTGAAACACCCATACAAATTAATAGCTAGGGCAAAAAACCAAAACCACTTCAAAAACTGCTATGAGGTTTTCAATGAGGTTTTGAAGCTCTCCATTGATTCCTATGTCGATTTTCAGCGTTGAAAATGCTTGAAGAATTGACATGGCTCTTCTTTTCCAGCGCCCAAAACAGTGTCCAAAGAATCCTAAAACATGCATATAAACCTTGTTGTATGTGAACTACAACAATGGTTTAAATAAGGATCAATAATGATGAACTGTGGGCACTTTAGAGGCCTTTTTGATGCTGTTTTGGGCAAGGAAATGCCACGAAAACAGTCAAAATCAACTTTGTGAACTTACCCTTAGGCTTCCAGCTTATGAAGAGTCTTCTACTCCACAAGAGGATTTTTGCCAACTTGACATGGTGAGATGCCTAAGGACATATCTAGAAAGAAACGCGCCTTTCAGAAAAGAGGAAGACTTTCTCTCTCTTTTTTTGCTGGTGCAAACAAGGGACTAAAAGCCTTCAAGTCCACCATCTCCTGCTTGATCAAAGATGTAATACCCCATGTTTACAGGTCTGAAGCACTTGGATATACCTACCTTCTATCATGACCATGCCTACTCAGGCCACTGTGTGGTCCTCTGTCCACAATGTACAGCAGAGGCTGTGCTTCTGGCCATGATTCATGACTTTGCTGTGTGTGTTTCTTGCAGTGTATGAACATGGTCTTATTCTGTGCACTGGGTGTTAATTGATTTCTACCAGACTCATCTGTGTTATGCTGACTTCTTTCTGGGCAGCAGACAGTTAAGCCAGTGTGATTGACAGCTACCTCTGCCACTCAGTCCGTGTTTTGTGTGCATGGATGTCAGAGGGTGGGTCTAACCACGCCTTGGCCCGAGACTCTGATATCCTACTTATAGTTTACTTGGGTCTTAGTTCTTTGTTCGTGATAGTCTTGGCTAGATCTGGTGCGATTTACATTATTGTCTGTTTGGTTGCTGATATTTTGCTTCACCTCTGAGCTCTTTCAACGTCTACAGCCGAGAAAGTTCTGGTTTCTTTAAGTCAGATTTGCTCTGCAGTCTCTTGGTCATCTCCTAATACCCTCATTCTGCACTAAAGAATAACTCAAAGGTCCTGAGATGACGCCACCTTCATGAGGTCAATTCTGAGTTCTGTATGAGTTATCCCTCCCTAGGTTCTGCTTGTCACATCCTCATGTTGTACTGCTAGAAAGGGAAGCTAAAGATTTAAAATGTAAAACTGTTTTCCCTTAGTCCTTTCAGCAGCACAAATCTCCCTTACTTCCGAAATTATAATAGACTGAACTACAAAAAATTACACAAGAGGGTGGAGTTTAGGGCTATTAAATAGTATACTCCTCCTCTATAAAACTTCCATATGTCCAGTCAGTTTGCAGGTGGAGATTAATCCCATATTGTGCTGTTTAAAGGATTAAGGGAAAACAGATTTACTGTCAGGCACCGGTCAGGGGCACACACCAAGACACAGACAAGTGAGGCCCTAACACTGGTCTCAGCCTCTGTCGATGCCTTTTGGGGAACCTGACTCCTTAATAGGACGGCCTCACCAGAAGATAGAACACAATAAAGAGAGGTCAGACTAGCCAGGTCAATACCGGTTGGGCGCAGCAGTACAAGAGAAAGAATAGTCAGTAGCACAGCCGGGTCAGATACCAGAAAGGATAACAGAAAGGAACCGCTAGCAATAGGCAAAAAGACCTCTATAGCAGGCAAGGATGGTAGGTAGAGGACTCCTTATATAGGGAACAAGCGGACACAGAACAGAGTGATTGGTGGAAAAAACACAAAACTAGATAGGGAAACAAGGCTGTCAATCAAGGAGGAACACTGGTTACCTGAAAGAGCGCTGGAGGATTTATGCAGACAGCAGGTCACATAATGGAGCAACACCACACGTGTATCACTGCTGGGATTGCAGCTTCGTCAGGAGTGACAAAGGTAAAGTATCATGCACATATTTATACAAAATCGAAAGTAAGATAGAAAACCCGGAGGTCAGACAAAAACAATAAATAAAACATTAGAGGAGACATGTATGGAACTAGATGCATCGAAGTTAATTTTCTCATCTATTTTTCAGTGTCAAATGCGCCTGAATGTATGAAAGTGGTTTTTGTGTGTTCATAAATGGTGTCTAAAGTTCATCGCGCTTCACCTGTGTGTTTGGCGCATTATGGAACTTAAGCGCATTAGTAATGCGCTTAACATGTATAAAGGCTATAGATTGGCTGGAAATAAAAGAAAAGTCATTAGAATAGCATGTCAGTAAATAGAAATTATGGTACTGATCTTGCTTTGTGGACCACAAGTCCCAGCAAGACCTGTGGTGTGCTGGCTCTTGCTGTATGTAGAATAAAGGGTGAGCGCAGCAAAAACAAATTTCAAATTCAATGTAGTAAAAATAAAAAAAATTTAAATCTGAACAACATCATCAGTGGGTTATGTATTGTAAAATTAGTTTTAGATTCTTTTAATCTTAAATACATTTTATAGGAGATATTTTTATATTTTTGGGATATTAGATATTTTTAAATTCATTTTATATGATAACATTTTTTATTAAATTTATTTAATTTTCTATAGTTTGATACTTATCATAAATTACTTTTTATTATTGTACTGGTGTAAGTTGAGAAATAAGGGACATTTTTTGCCCTAACAGCAAATCTAGCTTCACTTTGACTTCTCGGGCTCAGGCAGACCACATTGAAATAGGTCTGCCTGTCCTAGCAGTAATGTGCCTAGTTTTGCCGAACTACATTCATATAAATGTCTAATAATACGAGGGCGGTGCAACACGCCTTTATAACCCCTCCAGAACACCCCCTCATGTTTGGCGCATTAAAAGAGTTAAGACTCATGAATAATGCACCTAACACATTCATTAGGCACATTAGACATCGTAGCTGGTTCACTTTAGCGCATTGGACACCAGGAAAGGGTGAAAAACCCAATCATACATGTCTCCCTAGGTCTCAATATGTGGAAGGGAAGCGTAATGGCTGCATTCCAGATAGTACGAGCTGCCGACAGGATCCAGGTAAGTTTAATACGCATGTACCTGATCAGCCAAGCCATGCGAGACTGCAAAATGCCGGCAGAATCCAGATAAATATAATGCACGTGCACGAGATCACACGAGCCGCATGAGACTAATGTGACTTAGGAAAGACTGCAGCCTCCTATGAATAACTATACATGCACCTCATTCATAACAATGTGCGGCTACACAATCGTGTATTAAGACATGACTCAAAAAGATGACTACATGGCGCATGCAGTAGGGCAAATATGGAATCTATAATACAAAAAGTGTACACACAATATATACTTAAGCCATGATTGAATAACAAAAGTTAGATACAAACCAATAAATGATGGTATGCAGCTACAATGTATTGGTCATAAGATGCATTACAGAATCAATCAGAATAGCTATATAATGCATGTGCCAGGATAGCAAAGATTATTGTAATGCTACACCGAGTGCCAAAGCAGTCTCCCATAATACAGTTTGTCTGAGCAAAACTAATAGCAGCATAAGAGTATGTACAACATAAAGAAATAATTCTGATTGTATAAATCTATGTCCTTGGATATACATACACACGAGCAATGAATAAACCTTAATATATATTAGTAAACATAAAAATAAGATGGATGTCGGGAGTAGTCTTCCATTAGAATGCATGAATGGACAAGAGTGTCCATGGCAAATATAAAAGCTGCAACATAGCCCTTAAGTATATACGTAGATGAATAAAGAATTGTAAAAACCCATAATTGGTGATGGGTAGATCCAGAGATAAGTCCATTGTAGACTCCAGAATATATCAACTTTTTATTGAGAATATAAGACTACAAGATGAATATCTGTCCATAACAACTGAAACAGAATAGAACCGAGAAGGATCTCATAAAAAGAACAGTATATTTTATACTCCAATCCCAGGCAAATCTAAAAGGAAAGTAAAGATAAAATTAGTCAAACAAAACAAAATGGCCTTAATAAAAGCCAATATAAAGAACCTCCTCATTGATGCCTATAGGAAAAAAAGGGGTTTAAAGCTCAAAGATACATCTGGACTCTGCATGTAATAGAGCAGGAGTAATACACCCACCCCTCCTAAAGTTCAATTTTACATGTTGCAATCCCACAACCCTCAAACCTTGACAATTGCTCCCATGAACCTGTAGAAAGTGAGTTGGCACTGAGGTTAGCTTTTTACCGCTCCCTACATCTCTTTGCGCAAAGGGATATAGCAGAGAGATGTTGTTTGATTCGCTTTCTAAGCTGCTGAGAAGTTTGACCCACGTAGACCTTCGGACAAGGACAAACAAGGCAATATAGAACTTTGGACGTTTTACAATTAATGTAGCTTTGTAGCACTGACTGTGCCTTATTGTGAGGATTCACAAAAGCTTTAGTCACTGGTACATAACATTCTAAATCTTTAGCTTGTTTATGTGTTGCTGCATTCTAAAACCAATAATATTTTAATCTTTTCATCAACAGAGCTGCATAAGTGTTTGTTGTTTAGAAATTAAGTGTATTTATTTGGTACCAATTTTTTTGATTGCTTCTATTCAAGTTTTTGGAGGGCAAGTGGGCAAAACACAGCAATTGTGGCATTGTTTCTATTTCATAGTTTTCCATTAAAACCCATAAAAACTATTTGTAAAGGAAAAACACAATTTTTTTCATGATCCTTTTTTCAACTTTCCATAGACTATTTATTAGTCCTAGCATGGAAGAATTTGAACATGCAACTCCATGCATTACAGCAGGTTCCCAGCTGCCATTGGACGATTCAACACCCACCACTCCACTGGACACCACTGAAGGGCTTAAACAAGAATGCTATAAAAACATAATGTAATGGTTTTTGGCCTTTAGTGACTGCCGTTAAAAGACATGTCAGTGGTCAATAAGTGATTAACTGGGATTTCCTGTACAAAAGGTATAGTAACACACAATAACCTTTTTTCCCAAAATGACCAGTACTATATCATACTACAGTAAGTAGTATGATATTGTACTGGGTTGTAACTCATTTTGACAAAGCTTCCATCATAAAAGACCTCTAAATAGTATCGACTGATTTCTTCATCCTATGCAGTAGAAGTAATGTTCACTCATTTTAAGTTGTGCAAGTCTGAAATGACTCTAAATAAAGGCATACCCCACTGAAAATGTTATCATACAGCTGCCATTTACAGCTGATTTTTGGAGTCAGGATCAGGTTTCACCATTTTTTTTGTCGAGGCATTAGAGTTTTTTTTCACCCTTCCTAAACCACATGAACAAACATCTTACACACTTACAAATGCAGTAAAAATTCTTGTTAAAAAAATTGAAATTGTATCTATAACAATGGAACTGGACCCTTGGAAATTCCACTTTGGGAAATTTTTGTCTCAGTGACAGGTTGTGTTGTTCCTTATAAATAACAGTTTCCCGGGGGGCGTGACCTGGTGCTGCATGGCGACGGTCGCTTGTTAGCTGAGCTCTAGAGGGGAATCTATAACACAGCCCAACTAAACCTATTCCCGGATCATAAACTACCTGTTTTGGGGACCGGAGGCTCGGAGAACCTACAGAGAAGAGGAGAGAACATTTTATAAACCTTGGACCTGCTCCGGGGATGTTATAACGAGCGGAGTTGGAGGAACGGCTGCACTAAATCTGTGTTACTGCTACTGAGCACATACCTGCTGTGAGGAGAGAAGAGAAGCAGCAGCGAAGACTCTGTGGATCCCGCAGGGCTTTGAGCGCCGAGCGGTTGAATCGCAGCGGGACTCGCAGGCACGACGTGTCCCGCCATCGCCTGGAAGAGAGGAGGTGAGGACGAAGGGCTCCTGTGATGCTCCGGCTCCCTAGCTCGGACTTAGAGCACAACAGCGCTCAGTCTAGCCGCATTCGATCCAGGCTGCCAGCCGCAGAAGTGACCCGGTGGTGAGTACAGGGGATTTCCCCATCCTCACCAGCGGCCAGCGGCCATATTGTTAATAACTGCCAGCTTCCTGGACTGTTAGGGACACAATAACGGCACCTAACAAAGACACCTGAAGTCTAGCTGGGGCAGGGACAGAAAGGATTATTTGCCCCCTGAAAACGCACCAGAGAGCTTTATTATCAGCTCAAATTATAGCTTTATTGAGCTCACTACAGAGGGGCTCCTTCCTGGGTAATTAAGCCTGCGAAGTTTTCCCGCCGCTGATAACTCCTAAGCGCAAAGACACTGCAAAACGCCTGCATCTACAAATCACTGGGAGGTAATACTCCATACGGAGATCAGGCTGTGTTCAAGTCCCTGCTTCTATTCAAACGTAACACAGCACTTTTATTACCTCTATTCAAAAGATCTTTTAAGGGCAGGAACCATAGCCCTCAGGGATAACATAAGGAAGTGAACTTTACAAGAAACGCTGAGCTCACTCCACACCATCTCTGCTTTAAAATACTGCACACCAGATAATACATAAGCCCCAGATGGTGCACCTGCTCTGACACAAACACTGGTTTTTAGTTGAGTCTAAAAGTTTTGATATATCTTCCATACCCAAAAAATAGCTGAAAACCCTGTTTGGAAAAAAAACAACAGCCTTTTTTCAATTTTCATTCTATTTTTTTTTCTCCACTGGGGTTTTTCCCCTAAAAAAAGGGAATTTTTAAAAAAAAACCCCTGACTCCTATACTTCAAAAAAACTCCAAGGAGGCTAAATAACGATCCAAAAAGGCCTAATAAAAACCCCCTGTTTTTTTAAACATTTGTCCTCCCCCAAACTATATTGGGTTTGGAGACCCCCTTTAAAAAGAAAACCTTCTGATTGGGCCCACTCTTCTAACTTACCAGCTACGGACTTTAAAATTTTGCTTATTTTAATATTGGGTTGAAAGTCCAAGGGGGGAAAAATCGGTAATTTGTCACAAGCTCAAAGGGGAGGACCTCAAAAAGAAAATCCCAAACAACCCCCCCAAAACCCTACTAAATAAGGGAGTTTTTCCCAAATTCCCAAACCATAAAAACCCCTCGGGAATCTAGAGGTTAAACTACAATCCCCACCCATTCCACCCACTCGAAAATCAAAATTTCTTTTTGGATTATGAACCCCAAAGCCAAAAAAGGAAACCCTTTAAGTCCCTGAACCACTCTGCGGGCCCTATTTATTTCCTTTAAATACCTTACAACAGGATTTTAAAAACACATGTAGGGGGATCTAAAGAAAAAAACTTCCACTCCTTAGTCTCAAGAAGGAACAAATTGAGAAAAAA
Organism: Phyllomedusa bahiana; assembly: GCA_025379985.1. Lineage (NCBI taxonomy): Eukaryota > Metazoa > Chordata > Amphibia > Anura > Hylidae > Phyllomedusa > Phyllomedusa bahiana. The sequence continues at coordinate 29,407 of JAODAL010016785.1, forward strand.
AAGGGGGGGAATTTGCCCAATTCTCAAAATCAAATTGATTGATGAAAATTGCCCTTTAAGAAAAGTACAGAACCCTTCACAAAGGTGATTTAGGGGGATAGATCTCTTGAAATAAAAAACTTTCAAAGAGGCATTCCAGAATTGGAAACAACGCCCAAAACTTTTCCCCTTTTCACAGTTTTTAAATTGGCGTAGTTTACCTGAGGCCCCCAAAATTTAAAGACCTCATTTGTGGAAGAATTCCCCAGACTCCCCAAAACCTAAGCATCTCCCTTTCTGAAAACCCCAAGGGGATTTTTTTGGCTAAAAGTCCATTTTTTCAGAACAAAAGATGTTTTCCCTGAGAGCGTTGCGCAATGGAGAAAGAACCCCCAGAAAAAATTAAAAAAATATTTCCATTTTTCCTGACCCTTTCACCCGGGAACCAATGTTAAAAAGAAAAGAGTTTCACCTTTATACCAAGTTTTGCGGGGAAAACCAAATTATTTCCACTGGGGGTTCCAGTTAAACTGGTTTTTTAAACGAGAGAACCCCAACCTTTTTTGGGAAACCCCCCCGTCGATGATAAAAGACCCTCCTTTTTCCAAGGGGGAACCAAATTTTCAAAGAGAAGCTTTTTTCCCCTTTTTCAAGAGAGGAAGGACCAGACCAGAAGTTATCTTCCTCTCTGGACAGGGAAACAGAAAAGGCAAAAAAACGCCCCCCCGACAGAAAACTTACTGGGATTTTTCCTAAATTCCCAATGGCCCCACCCTTTAAAAGCCCCGGGTTTGGGAAAGCGCTATTGCAGTCACCTGCGGGAACCCTTTCCCACCTTTCTATTTCCAAACCCCCCGGGAAAAATTTGGGGTATCGTTTTGACAAATTACGGTTTTATTTGACCTTTGGTCTCAAAACACGTTGGTGTTTTTACATGTTCTGTTCTACATGTGCCTAAACCTAAAATGTATTTTTTTTCTACAAAAGAATGTCAGATGTTGTTTTTCATTTGTACAACGGCCATTTCTAACTAACCACTTTTTGCTTTACAATGGGTATTGGGCTCATGCCCACTCAATGTTAAGGGGTTAAAATTTCCCCATTAAAAAGACCCTTTTACTGGGGGACTTTTAAAAACAAAAAAGCGGGACAAAAGTTTTGCCCCTTTAAAGGAGCCCTTTTTCTTAATTTGTTGGAAAAGGTAAAACATAAAAGATTTCCTTTTTCTTTCCACACATCAGCTGTTTCCCAAAAAAGCGGAATTTCCCCCAATCTTTGTCAAAGTTTAAAAAATTGTTTTTCACACTGAGAAAAACCATCATAGAAAATAAAGGTCGATTTATTATATTAACGTTTTCCCAAAATTCCCTTCCTTACACTTCTCGTGTTTTTTGCCCCAAAATTTCCCATCAACTCTCCTTTATATATAAGACGAAACGTAAAGCAAAAAAAAATTGCAAAAAAAAATTTACTTTTTTGGGTGGAGACATCAATGGGGTTAGTTAAAAGATTGAAGACGGGGCCCCTGGGAGTTTAAAAAAACCCGCTCCAGAACTACTTTCCTTTTCTCCAGAAAAAAAATCCCCACGCCCCAATTGGGGAAACAAAATCCCCGGGGAAATAGTTTTATACGTATTATTCCCCTCTAAACAAACTCACTCCGGGAAATTGTTTTTTTTTCTATCAAATAAAAACCAACCCCGGGATTTAAACTTTACTTTCATTAAAATTTGGTTATAAAACTTGGTAAGATCATGAACCAATTTTTATCACAATCAAAGATGCTTTTTGGCCCCCCCTACTCTTTTCCCGTGGGGAAAATTAACCATTTTTAAACTAAAATCCGCAGAAATCGTATCAAAAAAGGAAACTTTAAAGAAGAATTTTTTCGTTTTAAATACTCCCTGGGCCCCCTTCTGCTAGTTCACTATGGTTGCGCATAAGGCATACATAAGAAAAATGCTGTTTTTCCATCGCCTCCGGGGAGAAGCGGAAAAAGAGATCAAGCATTTAAAAAACCCTCTTAAATAATATTAAAAATGCTGAGAACGAAATTTTAAAAAAAATCCTTTTTTCCATAAATTAAAAAAATTAAATTCCCCAAAAATTTAAAGCTTCAAAAACTTAATCTGAAACTAAAAAGGGTTTTCCCCCATTTTTCTAGTTTCCCAAGTGGAAAAAAATTATCAAGTGGGGGCCCGCCCGGGGAAAATTCAAAGCAAACAAAAAAAGAAAAAAAAAAAAAACAAGAAAAAACCCAAAAATTGCATTTTTTGACCACCCCCGAAAAAAAGGAAAATTTATGACCCACAAAAATAGAAAATTGCAGCTTACAAACCTTTTTAAATATTAAAATGAAACCCCCCTTCAGGTCTCATTCAAGAGATTGAAAATTTTCTGTCACCCTCGAACTCCCCGTTTTTTCACGGGGAAAAACAAACAATATTTTAAAATTTTCCCCTTTTCGGGTTCCCAAAAAAAAAGAATCCAATATCAAACAAAACCAAACTGAAAAATCCCCCGGCCCAAGGGTTTCACTAACGGGAAAACTCAAACTTTTTATGCTTTCCCTAACCCCACAACCGTTTATTTTTTTTGACTCCACTATAGGCCCCAAGGGAAAAATGCCGTTGAAATTTTGGGAGCCAAATTTAAACTACCCTACCCAAAACCGGGAAAGCTTTTGACCCCCGTAACAACTACAGACCCATCTTCTCTCTTTTTAAAATGTGATAAATAAATTTTTTCTCTAAAATAATAAAAAAAAAAAAGGGAAAAAATTAATACTCCTGCCCTTCCCCTTTTTAAATAAAGGGCCCAAATGGGGGTTTTTCCAAGGCCCAAGACTAGGGATGGGGGGTTTCGCCCGAAATTTTTGGGGTATTTTACACATATTAATAAACAAAAAAACCCCTAAAGGGGTTTCTCTCGTTAGATTTGGGGAAAACATTCGACCGAATAAACCCGGGCGAAATTAAAAAGGTACTCCAAAAAATTTGGATTTTAAAGGTAATTTTTTGAAAGCCATACTGCATTATACACACTTCCGCTGCCAAAGTCCCTACCCCAGGATTTCTTGTACCCCACACATTCCCCATTTCCAAAAAGGTACGAGGAAAGGGGGGCCCACTATTCCTTAATTTTTTTTTAACTTTTTGGATTTAAACCCCTAGCAAAACCATAAGAAAAATCTCCGGGGCCCTCCAAGGCATTTCAATTAAATTTAACTTTTTTTCACAAAGTAAGCTTTTACCAGACGACAAAACTAGTTATCTGCCCCAAACCCCCCAATTCAAAACCCCCCCCGCCCCCCTTGGAACCCCCTACAGCAATTTCCAAATAACTTATTACAAAATTTAAAATGACCAAACTCTACGTTTTTAGCAGTTAATTTCCCAAACCCCTTTTTCGGAGACCAACTTTTGGGAAATTTAATTTTTAGGACCGAAACCTATGTCCCCCCTACTTTTGGGGGTCAAAATCACCCCCTCCTTGAAAATTTCCTTTTAATTAAATCTTTGGGGATTTTAAATCTTCTAATTTCACTCCGAAAAAATTTAGAAATAAAACATAACCCCTTCCTGGGTAAACAAGAATTTAAAAATTTAAAAAAAGGCCCTTTTTCTAAACCAAATTTTCCGATATTTTTCCCGGGGGTTTAACCCTTTTTGTTTCCAACCCCAAAACTTCTAAAAATATTTCAATCCCTTTTTGCTTTTCATTTTCTGGGGAATAAAAAAACCAAAGCTTTAAAAAACAATATGGGTTTTTGACTAGCAGGGTGGGAGGTTTAATCAGTCCCCAAAATTTTTTAACAAAATTTCAGGGAAATTTTGGAAAACCCAAACCCACATCTCGGCAAAATTTTCCCATATACAAACATTGGGCGTCCCTGGAGAGAGAAAAATAGAAACCCCTTTTTAATCGGGGGACTTTTTAAATTTTACTCTAAATAGGGCGTAAACACACAAATTTGGGACTTCCGACCCTACAAATTTTAGCCAAGTTTTGGGGTAAATATATTGTTCCCCAAAAAAAGGAGTCTCGATTCTAAAGAAAGGTGCCCATTTAAAATTTTTTTTAAAAATGGCCCCCCAAACTACCTCCCTTTTTGGATGGCCTTTTTCGGTATCAGAAAAGTGGGGGAAAATTTTAAAAATAATTTAACTTTTAAAACCTTTTGAGGGATTAAAAAAAAAAAATTTATCCCCACAAACCCCTTTTTTCTGCTAATTTTCAGAAACAGACGTATACCCGGGTTTTGACTGCCCAAAACTCCCCCAAACCCCAATTTTCCCCAAATTTGATAAATTTTTTATCGCAAAAAAAAGGGGTTTTTTGGGAAAGGGCCCTTTTTTGCCTTTTAGTACCTTAAATAAAGGGGCATAGAAAATTAAAAAACCCGGAAAACACCATTAAAGGGAAAAGGAATTAGGGAAAGTAAAATAACCCAAAAAGGATTGGACCCAAAAGCCGCTTAAGCCCTTTAAAGCCATTCTAAAAGCGCCCAAACACATAGAAACTATCCCAGGGAAACTGACCTCAGGGGGTATCTTACCCCCCTCGCTTTTTCTCATATGTCCTCAGGCCCCTCTAGATTTTGCTGGAGGAATTTTTGGGCCTTCAGGGTCAATGTTGCTTTTGTGGGGGAGCTACCCAACCACAAAGCTTTTTTGGGGGGAGGTGGGAAAATAACTCTCGGAAGTGCTGGGGTCATCGATATTCCTTACTCCAGAAATGGCAATATTAGACATTACTCTTTCACAGTACCCACCAACCTTTCAAACAATCATATTCCACATTTGACACCCAACCCCGAATGGTTATAGCCTCTCACTGGAAGCTACCACACCTCTGGGATATCAGAGGTAATCGCAGAACAAACCTTCAATTCATTCAGAAATATGTCTGCTAGTTCCCACCTCATATGGCAAAGTATAACTAAAAGAGATGGTCCTACTGGATTAAAATCTAGATTCTTTCAATAAAATGTCTTTAAGAGTGATTTACATGGTTACTCTACCCTGATGTACTACACCATGTTTCATACTCCATTTGGCAATACCTTTTTCTAGCTTAACTTTGGATTGCAGTAAGAGACTTTCAACACTTATCTTATTTGAAGTCGAGATAAATGACATTTCCTTTTTTCTTTTCTTTTGATATTATGACATTACTGAAGGTATTAATTGCTTTGTGAGTGTAACGGCTGGGTGGTGGACCCTCTGGACCACCGCAAGCGATGATAGCTAAGCCACGCCAGGGAAGGGAATCTAAGTAGCCCCCAGTTTTCACCAGAGCCCGCCCAAAGGGGGATGGACTTGCTGCGGCGTGAGCTACCAGGCGTCCCCCCTTACTTGCGGGGCGGCCGAGGTGCGCGGGAAACAGAATCGTAGTCCGAGAATCGTAGTCGTGGGCAGGCAAGGTCAGGCGGGTTGGCAATGGTTCGTTGGTCGTGGACAGGCAAAAAGGTCGGGGCAGACGGCAGGGGTTCGGACCCGAGAAACGTAGCAAGGGGTCTGTACACGGTAAGGCGAGTTTATGCTTGGAACGCTTTCTCTAGGGCACGAGGCAACATAGATCCAGCAAAGAAGTCCCGCTGACGTCCCCAAATATATAGGGGCAGCACCTGGCAAGCAGCCAATTATTGGTGCGCGGGCCCCTTTAAATGTATGAGGACGAGCGCGGCAAGCCCGCGCTAGAGAATGGGTCACACGCGCGCCGCGGGCCGGCAGAGGACGCCGACAGAGCAGGAACGAGGTCGGGTGAGTGGCCGGAGCGAGCGCACCCGCGGCCGGTCCCGCGGCCAGCAGCGCCACCCGTCCCGGGCAGGGATCCCAGAGAGGGGGCACAGGAGCGCGGCGTCGCCCGCTACAGTACCCCCCCCTTAGGTCTCCCCCTCTTTTAGGCCGTAGGAACCTGCGGACAAGATCCTGGTCCAAGATATTAGATTCTGGTTCCCAGGACCTCTCTTCGGGACCGCAGCCCTTCCATTCGACCAGGAAGAACTTTTTACCCCTGATGGTCTTCATGGCCAAGATGTCTTTGACCTAAATTACATCGGAAGACTCAACCACCGGAGAAGGAGACACACTCATCCGAGAGAACCGGTTCAAGACCAGGGGCTTTAGGAGGGAGACGTGGAAGGCGTTGGGAATCCGAAGAGAAGGGGGTAGGCAGAGCTTGTAGCACACTGGATTAATTTGACGGAGCACCCTAAAAGGCCCCAGAAACCGCGGACCCAACTTTAGCGGGGGACATTGAGGCGTACGTATCGGGCAGAGAGCCACACCTATCCCCTGGCGGAATGTGGGAGGAGGCCTTCTCCCTTGTCGGCTTGGGTCTTAAATGCGAGCAGAGGCCCGGATTAAAGGCAAGTCGAGTCTCCCGCCAGATGGCCTTGATGTCCTGCACTTGGTTGTCCACAGCGGGAACCTCGGAAATCGTAGCCAAGGGGAGGGGCGGGAGTGGGTGACGACCGTAGACCACCAGGAATGGAGAAACGCCCGTAGAATCAGAGTCCCAATGGTTGTAGGAGAACTCAGCCCACGGCAGCAGCTCGGCCCAGTTGTCCTGACGGCCGGACGTGAAATGGCGCAGGTATTCGCCCAATATCTGATTCACCTGATTCAGTCCAATTTAACTTGCAAGCGAGAACACAGGGCCCGCCAGAACTTGGAGACAAATTGGATGCCCCGATCAGACACGATATGCAAGGGTAAACCATGCAGACGAAAAATATGCTGGAAGAAGTTTCCCTGCCAGTTGTGGAGCCGAGGGAAGACCAGGATGGCACGAAGTGGGGACATTTTAGAGAACGTCCGTGACCACCCAAATGACAGAATTCCCCGAAGGGGGCGGAAGGTCCGTGCTGAAGTCCATGCCTAGGTGTGTCCAGGGAGACTCTGGGACGGGCAGAGGGACTAAGAGGCAAAAGTCTTTGATGTCCTGGGGCAGGGTTGGCCACCAGTAGCGCCGTGAGATGAGGGCGTGGGACTTTCGTACCCCGGGGTGAACAGCCAGACGAGAACTATGCCCCCACTCCAAATTCTCCGTCTGAGCCCCGGGACGAACGTGGGTCTTGCCCGGTGGTCCCCTCCAAAAGATCCCAGGACGCCGTTCGGGCGCAATAATGTGCTGGGACATCGGTTCCTCTCCAGTAACTTCAGAGGCTCGGGAGAGGGCATCAGCCTTAAAACGTTCTTCTCGGGCCGGGCCGAAAATGTATCCTAAAGTCAAAGCGAGAGAAAAATAGAGACCACCTGGCCTGGCAGGATTCAAACGCTGGGCAGTCTGGAGGTACTGAAGTTTAAATTGTGGGTCAGTGAAGACGTCGAAAGGATGACGGGCCCCCTCCAGCAAATGTCGCCACTCCTCAGAGCCAATTTGATGGCCAGCATTTTCCCGATCTCCTATGGTATAGTTACGTTCAGCCGGCGAGAAGGTCCTGGAGAAAAAGCCGCAAGTAACAGTTTTGCCTTTAGGACCCTTCTGGGTCAGGACCGCCCCTGCTCCCACGGAAGAGGCATCCACCTCCAGGCTGTAGGGCTTATCCGATCCGGGCAAACCCAAAGGATAGGTGCTGAAGAAAACGCTGACTTCAGTTGAGAGAAGCTTCTTCAGCAGACGGGGGCCAAACATCTCGGATTGGCATTCTTTCGGGTGAAGGCCACGATGGGAAACTACCACGAAGAAAAGTGGGAATAAACTGCTGGTATAGTTGGCGAAACCCAGGAAGCGTTTAATCGCCCGAAGACCGACAGGCGTGGCCACTGCTGGTTCACGGAGAGTTTAGCTGGGGCCATCTGCAGACCACGATCGGAGACTATGTACCCAAGGACGGGAAACTGTCCTGGTGGAACCGACACTTCTCCAGCTTAGCATACAGTCGATTGTTCCGCCAACGTCGCAGGACCTGCGTACTTGTACCCGATGAGTCTGTGTGTCAGGAGAAAAAATCAGAATATCGTCCAATACACTATGACGCAGTTTTACAGCAAGTCTCTGAATACGTCATTGACGAATTCCGAAACACGGGCACCGGTGGGGCGTTTGCATACCCAAAAGGGATCACAGGTACTCCGAAATGACTGGGCCCCCGGGTGTTGAAAGCCGTTTTTCCCCCTCGTCCCCCTCACGAATTCTGACGAGGTTATAGGCCAACGCGCAGGTCCAATTTAGTAAACACCTTGGGACCACGAAGACGATCAAAGAGCTCCGATATCAGGGGTAGAGGGTAACGATTCTTCACCGTGATCTTGTTCAGCCACCTGTAATCGATACACGGCCGAAGAGACCCGTCTTTCTTCTGGATGAAAAAGAAGCCAGCCCCGGCGGGCGAGGAGGACTTGCGTATGAACCCCTTTGCCAGATTCTCCTGTATATATGCCGACATGGCCTGAGTCTCGGGCACGGACAGAGGTTAGACCCTACCCCGTGGAGGACTGGTTCCGGAAAGGAAAGGTCTATGGGACTCATATGGCCGATGGGGGGGTAGCCTCTCAGCCTGTTTCTCCGAGAACACACACTGAAATCCTGGTTTCTCCGCTGGCAGACCCCCGGGAGAGGCTTGACGGGAAAGACTGGGACGGAGAGATGGACACCGGGCGTGGTGCCACCAAACAGAGATCCTGGCACTCCGATCCCTAGCGTAGAACTTCGCCTGTCTTCCAATCAAGCGTAGGGGGGGGGACGTTGCAGCCAGGCAGCCCCCAAAAGGATTGCCGAAGAAGCGCGAGGCAGGACATGAAAGGAGATCTTCTCCGTGTGTAGGACCCCTACCCGGAGGGTAACGGGCTGGGTGATGAAACTGGTGGAGTCGCTGAGAACTCCCCACTGACTGAAGAGATGAGCAAAGGCTTTTCCAAGCGGATGACTGGCACGCGATAGCGAGACACCAAGGAGGCATGAATGAATTCCCGGCAGAACCGGACTCCAGGAAGGCCGAGACTCGAAAAGATAGGCCAGCGTCCGTCGTTACCTCCACTGCCCAACATCAGTCGTGGAGAGGAAGACTGAGCACCTAGGGACGCCCTCTCCTACGGCTCCTAGGTGCGAGCGTTTCCCGACCGCTGAGGACGCTGCGGACAACTTCTAACGAAAATGATCCGACTGGCGCAGTAGAGACAAAGGGTTTTCCCATCCCGGGGGCGGGACAGCTCAGACTTTGACAAGTGAGCCCGTCCACCTGCATGGGTTTCTTCGGTGGAAACCTGAGAAGGAGGCAGTGGGATCTCTGGAACACAGGAGCCAGACGAGGTAGACGGCGAGGTTTTGCCCAATCACGCTCCTGGCGGAGCTGTCTTCTGCAAAACCACGTCAATTCGTGTGGCCCCGGTGGATGAGCTCGCTCAACGAAGATGGAAGATCCCTTGCTGCCAGTGCGTCCTTTACTCTGCTTGATAGGCCCTTCTTGAAAGTGGCGCAAGAGCGGCGTCATTCCATGCCAGCTCGGAGGCTAGGGTGCGGAACTGGACCGGGATAATCTCCTACGGAGGTCCCCCCTGACGAAGGTTCAGTAGCGCAGTCCCCCGCAGTAGACGCACGCGCAGGCTCCTCGAAGACGCTGCGGAATTCTGAGAGGAAGGCCTGTAGGTCTGCGGTCACAGGGTCATTTCGGGCCCAAAAAGGCGTCGCCCAGGGCCCGGGCCTTCCCGGATAACAGGCTCACCACGAACGCCACCTTTGACCTTTCGGTAGGAAACTGGTCGGCCATCAGCTCCACGTGCATGAACCCCTGCGTTTATGAAACCTCGCAAACTTCGAGTCCCCGTCAAACTTGGAGGGTAGGGGAAGGCGAAGCTTCGGGCCCACGGTTTGCCAGCGGGCCCGGCAGGGCTATAGGAACCAGCTGGCGAAGAGGCAGGTTGCGGCTTTCTGAGACGCCAGCAATTGGCGCATCATAGCGGACAGCTGACCCAATTGCTGCGCTTGTTGCGCGATCTGCTGCGACTGTTGGGGACAATGTTCGTGAGAATCCGCAAGACTTGGCAAGGGCACCTTGGCGGGTCCATGGCTGGATCTAACTGTAACGGCTGAGTGGTGGACCCTCTGGACCACCGCAAAGCGATGATAGCTAAGCCACGCCAGGGAACGGAATCTAAGTAGCCCCCGGTTTTCACCAGAGCCCCCGCAAAGCGGGATGGACTTGCTGCGGTGGGGAGGCTACCAGGGTCGTCCCCCCTGACGTGACTTGCTTGCGGTTGGCGGCCGAGGTGCAGCGTGGTACAGAATCGTAGTCCGAGAATCGTAGTCGTGGGCAGGCAGAAGGTCAGGGCAGGTGGCAATGGTTCGTGGTCGTGGACAGGCAGAAGGTCAGGGCAGGCGACAGAGGTTCGGAGTCGGGAAAATGGCAAGGGGTCTGGTACACGGTAAGGCGAGATATGCTTGGAACACTTTCTCTAGGGCACGGGGCAACATAGATCCAGCAAAGGAAGTCCCGCTGACGTCACCAATATATAGGGGCAGCACCTGGCAAGCAGCCAATTATTGGCGCGCTGGCCCTTTAAATGTACGAGGACGAGCGCGCGCGCGCGCTAGAGAATGGGCACGTGCGCCTCGGCCGGCAGAGGACGCCGACAGAGCAGGAACGAAGTCGGGTGAGTGGCCGGAGCGAGCGCGCCCGCGGCCCGTCCCGCGGCCAGCAGCGCCACCCGTCCCGGGCAGGGATCCCAGAGAGGGGGCACGGGTGCGCCTGCTGCCCGCGGGCCGGAGCGCGGCGTCGCCCGCTACAGTGAGGCTCTGTTTGACTATTTGTTTTTCCACTGTTACATATTTGGATATTAGATAATGCATGTTTATGCTCGTTTTGTCAACTCTTCCTTATTTCTGAAACTAAAATAAAACTTATGGTTCAAAAAAATAAATAACAGTTTCCCTATTGATAGAGTGTTGATCAACTACAATGGGGTAGTTTTATGAAAATTGTCCACAATTTTAAAATGATAGAACATGGCATCTCAATGGTTCTACTGTTCAAAACAGCTTTCTAAATTGATAGATAACAACAAATAGACCACTTGTAGTAGTAAAAAGTATGTAATTCAAGCACCTGAGCCTTTGCAAGCCTGCTATGACTGCTGAGTATAATATTACACAGAGAAGCAAATACAAAATACAAAACAAGTAATCAGGCAGCCAGGAGAATTTCACAGGCGTAGCACTCGGCTAGCAGGGAGTTTAAATGTGTTTCCCGGATACCGCCCCTGTAGCTGATTGGAGCAGCCTCCGTGTCCTCCCATTGGCTGGTGCGACACGCCCAGTAGTGGCTGGACCTCTGTCACTCACACAGCTCCCAGCAGACTGTCTATCAGGGTGGGGTCGCTGATCAGCTGCAGACTCTTGCTCCCTGCAAGCCGAGTGCTGCACAGCCCTGATACGTACTCTGGTGAATACCAGGGCGCTCCATAGATTCCGTTTACTAGCGTGGTCCACGCCATCTCTTGCTGTGACCCAGAAAAGCTACATATCCGCTATCTGTTACAATTATAGTATAATACATGCATTATCTGGGTTCTTCTGCAATAGGGGATGCCAATCCCACTGCTTGTGTGAGATATATATATTGTGATATCTCACTTGCATCTGGACGCCCTCCGGGGCCGTCCTGGGGGCACACCGACACCAGGCTTCTTTAAGACTGGCCTCCGCCAGCTTTATTCGGGCACAGAATAAAGGTACAGCAAAACAAAGGAAAGCAATACAAAATAAACCCTCAGCCGTCTGGCCACTAACTAGACAATATTACAGTATGCCCTCAACTACCATGGGTCTGTGCCTACTGCACAGCACCCTTCCAAAATCAGAGTCCTTACAGCTTTCTCTCAAGCCTCCGGGGCCAGAGCTCTTACTAGCTCCACTACTGCTCCAGTGCCAGGTAGCAGACCACGCCCCCTGATCACCTGGAGAGACAGGCTTTTTATAGGCCTGGTAAATCCTGGAACTGGAACCGAACCTGGCCTGGAACGTGGGGACGGCCTCCCACCCAACACTGTGACCGTCCCAGGAAAGGCAACCCATCACAAGCCGCATAGCAGCCATACTAGTTACACTACACCTATGGTTACTGACGCCAAATGGTTGCCTTCCCCCCACCGAATACAGGATTTCGGTGGCACGTCGGCAGCAGATCTCCTGCTGTACGTCACCTAGAGGCAGAATCCTGCAACCATCTGAGGTCATTCTGCCACATATCCCCCCCCCCCCGTTTGATAAAGGCCGCAGGTCTTTGTCACCTTGCACAACCTTTCCTCCAGGGTCAAAACACTTACACAGTGGAGCCATCTCACACCATCCCTGTGAATCTTCGTCTGTCAGGGGCGATACCACATTTTCCCTTGGGGACCTTTCCATATTGTTTTTGTTACCGACTTGTATCTCTGGGTCTAAAATACCACCATAAGAGCCAGACTTCTCCCCATCACAATGACTCTGATCCTCATTTACCAACTCCTGACCTGTGATGTCAATTACACTCACTACAGGTGAGCCAAACCATACATACCCTGTAATAAAGATGTCACCACATTCTGTATGCAAGCTAGCATTGCAAAGGTCTCCACTGACAACCTCTAGGGAATCTTGGTCATGTATATTGCCAGGTACTTCAATAATGTCTGAGGACTCCTTCATCCTCAACTGCATCTCACTAGGTTTTAAGCACACATTCTCCTCTACTGTGTCTAGCAACTCACTTAACACATCACAACGGTGAGATACCTCCTCAGTATCTCCTGTACCCATCACCCTGGTAGAACTCTTAGTGTCCGTCAGAACTATTCCTATGTCTGGCCTGCTATTAAATGCACACAACCCACCAGAGTCAACACCAGACCCCTGTGCACGGTCTACGGACTTCTCTATTACTTGGGTATCGGTGCTAGCAACAAACATCTGAGAGGTGTTCACCATCTCAGAAAGTTAACAGTGAACATGTTCAGTAACATCACCCACCCCTTCACTTATGTCAGGATTTACCTGCTCAGACAGAGCACCTCTCTTAGAACGTTGTTCAGACATTACTGCAGTAATATATGGAGACATTTCCTCCACATCCCCTGTAGCTATCTCCAAGGAAGAACTCTCAGTATACCTGCTAGTTATCTCAGGGATACTGCTGACAAACACTGCACATAGGGAATTCTTAGCAGTTACCTCAGCTTCATTACTAGGGATTTCCTTACTATCTGAGGGTTCAAACACCCTGGCCTGCCCCTCACTAGCGCCTGAGCAAACCCTCTTTTCTGGGTCTAGCAGTTCACTCCTTCCATCACTACCATCCCTGCTGTCTTCGGCACCACTGCAGTAAAAGCTACTGGAAATACAGCCGCCATTGGAGGCAGTTAACTCTGCTGCACTACAGGTCCCAGCATGTCCATTTTCTTCATTCCCTGCAGGGTCACAATCTGGATTTCTATCACAGATCCACTTCTCTGGAATACCCTGCTTAGGACTGCACACAAACTCTGCCTCATTCATGCAGGCATACACCTTACCAGGAGCTGGGCACACCCTCATTAAACTAGTCTCCTCACACTCTGTAGGAGAGCAATCATTTCCAGGCCACAAACTGAAACAGGAAGGTTCCTCTCTGGGACCAACAGCAGTCACACAGAACTGGTGGCTATCAACCACTGGGCACGGATCACCTGCAACCTGCAGGCTACCATCAGGTACACACAGTGCGCTGGGGTCACTGGTAGACACATTTATGAACTGGACTCCAGACACTTCACACAAAGCTGTAGCGCACTCATATTCACAGGTTTTCCCAACAGGAGATGCAGAGGACACTTTGTTGCTAGGGGCAACCACATTAGCTCCACCTGAGCCTGTAGGGTTAACACATGTCTCCAGATTGTCATTCACTCCAGGACATACACTCTCTGCCATACTCTCAGCACTGTTAATCATGACCTCTAGGGGCACACTTGAGCTTGTCTGCTCTACAGCTGGGGCTGGCACTGCTTCAGGAGCTAGTTCACACTCTGCCTTTACTGCACACCTAGCCCTGACAGCCATAACCTCCAGGGGCAGACCTGAGCTGCTCTCTACTACAGCACCTCTAGCCGCTTGTTCACACAGGGATGCAGTAACTGGAGTAGACTTTGTGCCCCAGCTCCCCTCCCCCTGTTCAGGTTGTGTGACCTGCTCATGGATCACAGGCAGGTTAGCTATATTACTACCGTTTTCAATAAACGGCATTGCATATATTTCATAACTATTAAGTTCAGATTTTTCAAGTCCACCACCCTCAGGATTCTTTCCCAGGCCTGGCAGCATGTCTGGGCCTCTATTTTGTACACCCTGGTGAGGAGATACATTCTGGACTTGACTGACAGTCTCAAAATCCATGGCATAAATAAGTGGAACCGTCTTACCAGGTATGCGGTCTGGGTGCAGTCTGGACCTCTCCTGCTGACTGTACCTGTCAGCCATGGGTGGGGCTCCAGACACCTGTGACTCCAGGGCTTGGGGCTGCAATCTCTCCGGCCTCCTCCTGAGAGGGCAGTCAGGAGCACATTCTGCTGCTCTATGGCACCTCCAACACGGCTCTCTCTGCTGGATGGCGATAGCAGGCTCCTGCTGACGAAATGGGATGCTCTTGGTAACGGCAGTATCCATCTTGCTCTGCAGCTCCAACTGTTCCAAAGTTAACCCCTGCTGGTAAGGATTACACAGTCTTTTAGAAGCTGGACCTTTCCTTTCCTTGTAGCAGTCAGGGTGGTTGCCCTTGGCAACAGACTCCTCCACTTCTGGTTCTGCACCCTTCTGTTCCCAAACCATCTCAGCTTGTTGTGGGGGCACATCACAGTAGAACCTCTGCATTTTTCCAGTGAGAAATGGCCCCAGGACATCTGCCCACTGCTCGGCTGGCAGTCTTTCATGGACAGCAATCCGCTCAAAGTCTGCAAGGAACGCCACTACATCTTCCCCTGCAGCCATCTTTCTCATGGACTTTCTCACGGACATCCGGGCTCTCAGGTCATCCTCTGCAGTTTTCTTGATGCTGACAGCTTCAGTCAACCTGGCCACCTGTTGAGCAAACAACCTGTTCATGTCCTGTAAGGCCTCTGTGTGTGCACTCATAGATGCGACATAGGTGCTGGCTTGCTGTTCAGCCATCGTTTGCACCATCTGGACATTTGCTTGCTTGAGGCACTTAATAAGCACCTCCATGGTGAAAAAAAAATTTTCAGCACAGGTAACAGTCTCTTCAGACTCTCTTACTCACAGCACCAACAGTCAGGCCTCCAGCCTTTTAAATTCCGCTGCCGCAGTCCTTTGCACTTTCAACTGTGCCAATAATGCCAATAATGCCTTTCGCATACCTCCACCATATGTGATATCTCACTTGCATCTGGACACCCTCCAGGGCCGTCCTGGGGGTACTTTGCTCACGGGATTGCCGTCTTTTGTAGAAGGTATTGGCACACCGATACCAGGCTTCTTTAAGACTGGCCTCAGCCAGCTTTATTCGGGCACAGAATAAAGGTACAGCAAAACAAAGGAAAGTAATACAAAATAAACCCTCAGCCGTCTGGCCACTAACTAGACAATATTACAGTATGCCCTCAACTACCATGGGTCTGTGCCTACTGTACAGCACCCTTCCAAAATCAGAGTCCTTACAGCTTTGTCTCAAGCCTCCAGGGCCAGAGCTCTTACTAGCCCCACTACTGTTCCAGTGCCAGGTAGCAGACCACGCCCCCTGATCACCTGGAGAGACAGGCTTTTTATAAGCCTGGTAAATCCTGGAACTGGAACCGAACCTGGCCTGGAACGTGGGGACGGCCTCCCACCCAACACTGTGACCGTCCCGGGAAAGGCAACTCATCACAAGCTGCATAGCAGCCATACTCGTAACATATGTCAGTAACCTATGGTTACTGACGCCAAATGGTTGCCTTCCCCCACCGAATCTAGGATTTCGGTGGCACATCGGCAGCAGATCTCCTGCTGTACGCCACCTAGTGGCAGAATCCTGCGGCCGTCTGAGGTCACTCTGCCACAACAAAAAGACAGATAATACACCATGATACCATGACATATATTTGTATACTGTATATATATATATATGGGGCAGTATACATCTTCCACCGAGAAGAAAATCACACAAGTAGCAAGTATGGCTTCCCCTAGTGCAGAAGAACCCAGATAATGCATGAATCATGAAGATCATGGAAATGAAGAATGAAGGTGGATGCTGGAGTTGGTGTTTTCAATTTTGATTTTGTTTGTTCTGTAACTCAATCCTCATTTGAGACTATTGTATTATATGTATGACCTTACTACATGTGTTAACTGAATCAGAAATAAACATTGTGGTATCTATTTTGCTAAATACAATCCTACAACTATACATGAGAGACTTGAGACTAAAGATAAATAAAGAGTAAATCCAGCTGACTAGCTCTAATATCAAAGAATCAGCTTTGTATGATTGATACGAAAAGCTTATGCATAAATCTCGATAAAATTGCCTATGGGATAGTGTTGGGCATATAAGCTCACTGTATAATTTAAAAGAGAAATATGTCTATTAACATTCAAAGATAAGAAGGCAATTACATAAACATACATAACATTTTGTTGGGAATACAAAGCAAACAACTAGCGGAAAAACAAAATCATAATGTATCTATAATGTATCCAATCAGAAAGACATTATCGTTATGGGCAAGAAATGGAATGTACTGTGTGACTTTTATAGTGTAAAACAATTAGCAGAAAAACAAAACTTTGCCCCTTTTGTAGCTAGAAAACACTGTATAAGCTCAATAGATTACACCATGTCTAGGTATGGAGTTACAGGCTTGGTGTGCATGATGTACTGTACGTACAAAATATGATATCATACTACAATGGTTTATTGAATGTTGCCTTAAATATTAAAATATATAAAAAATAAATTGTTAAATAGAAATCCCTCCTTAAGAGAATAGAAACAATGACTGACAAGCACTTCCATGGGGGTTCTCTAACACATAAAAGCACTAATATTTATGCCCTAACCCCTTCCTGTCACAGGACGTATGGTTACCTCTAATGTGGGAAAGTGTTCTCACAAATGGATGTACCCATAAGTACAATACATTGTGCAGGTTCACAAGCAGAGTAAAAAAACTGAAAATAAAAGAAAATATGTTAAAAAAACACAAAAATAAAGGAAAACATGCAAACTGCCATTTTCCCAATACAAATGGCAATCATTTTAAAAAAATACACATAATTGATTTTGACAGGTGCATAATGAGCTAGCCTATATATCTTACACATTATTTAACATGTAGAATGAATGCTATAAGAAAAAGAAGAACAATGGCATAATTGTGATTTATGTTGCATCGTGCTGCACTTAAAATGGAATAAAAAGCTATCAAAAAGTCACAAAGTGGGTGGTACCAATGAAACTGTCAGCTTGTCCTGCCAAAAAAAGCTCTGTACAGAAAAATAAATATGTATTGCTATCAGAGTACAGCGATGCAGAAACATTGTTTTACACAATAAAACACTTTTTTAGTATATATATATATATATATATATATATATATATATATACACTCACCGGCCACTTTATTAGGTACACCATGCTAGTAACGGGTTGGACCCCCTTTTGCCTTCAGAACTGCCTCATTCTTCGTGGCATAGATTCCACAAGGTGTTGCAACGATGCTCAGTTGGTACCAAGGGGCCCAAAGAGTGCCAAGAAAATATTCCCCACACCATGACACCACCACTACCAGCCTGAACCGTTGATACAAGGCAGGATGGATCCATGCTTTCATGTTGTTGACGCCAAATTCTGACCCTACCATCCGAATGTCGCAGCAGAAATCGAGACTCATCAGACCAGGCAACGTTTTTCCAATCTTCTTACTGTCCAATTTCGATGAGCTTGGGCAAATTGGAGCCTCAGTTTCCTGTTCTTAGCTGAAAGGAGTGGCACCCGGTGTGGTCTTCTGCTACTGTAGCCCATCTGCCTCAAAGTTCGCCGTACTGTGCGTTCAGAGATGCTCTTCTGCCTACCTTGGTTGTAACGGGTGGCTTTTGAGTCACTGTTGCCTTTCTATCAGCTCGAACCATTCTGCCCATTCTCCTTTGACCTCTGGCATCAACAAGGCATTTCCGCCCACAGGACTGCCGCTAACTGGATGTTTTTTCTTTTTCGGACCATTCTCTGTAAACCCTAGAGATGGTTGTGTGTGAAAATCCCAGGAGATCAGCAGTTTCTGAAATACTCAGACCAGCCCTTCTGGCACAACAACCATGCCACGTTCAAAGGCACTCAAATCACCTTTCTTCTCCATACTGATGCTCGGTTTCAACTGCAGGAGATTGTCTTGACCATGTCTACATGCCTAAATGCACTGAGTTGCCGCCATGTGATTGGCTGATTGAAATTAAGTGTTAACGAGCAGTTGGACAGGTGTACCTAATAAAGTGGCCGGTGAGTGTATATATATATATATATATATATATATATATATATATTATATATATTATTTATATACACTCACCGGCCACTTTATTAGGTACACCATGCTAGTAACGGGTTGGACCCCCTTTTGCCTTCAGAACTGCCTCAATTCTTCGTGGCATAGATTCCACAAGGTGTTGCAACGATGCTCAATTGGTACCAAGGGGCCCAAAGAGTGCCAAGAAAATATTCCCCACACCATGACACCACCACCACCAGCCTGAACCGTTGATACAAGGCAGGATGGATCATGCTTTCATGTTGTTGACGCCAAATTCTTGACCCTACCATCCGAATGTCGCAGCAGAAATCGAGACTCATCAGTCCAATCTTCTACTGTCCAATTTCGATGAGCTTGGGCAAATTGGATCCTCAGTTTCCTGTTCTTAGCTGAAAGGAGTGGCACCCGGTGTGGTCTTCTGCTGCTGTAGCCCATCTGCCTCAAAGTTCGCCGTACTGTGCGTTCAGAGATGCTCTTCTGCCTACCTTGGTTGTAACGGGTGGCTTTTGAGTCACTGTTGCCTTTCTATCAGCTCGAACCAGTCTGCCCATTCTCCTTTGACCTCTGGCATCAACAAGGCATTTCCGCCCACAGGACTGCCGCTCACTGGATGTTTTTTCTTTTTCGGACCATTCTCTGTAAACCCTAGAGATGGTTGTGCGTGAAAATCCCAGGAGATCAGCAGTTTCTGAAATACTCAGACCAGCCCTTCTGGCACCAACAACCATGCCACGTTCAAAGGCACTCAATCACCTTTCTTCCCCATACTGATGCTCGGTTTGAACTGCAGGAGATTGTCTTGACCATGTCTACATGCCTAAATGCACTGAGTTGCCGCCATGTGATTGACTGATTAGAAATTAAGTGTTAACGAGCAGTTGGACAGGTGTACCTAATAAAGTGGCCGGTGAGTGTATACACTACCGTTTAAAAGTTTGGGGTCACAATTTTGTGTTTTCCCTGAAAACTCATACTTCTGTTTATCAAATGAGTTGCAAAATGAATAGAAATATGGTCCAGACATTGACAAGGTTAGAAATAATTATTTTGTATTTGAAATAATAATTTTCTGGGGGGCGTGGCCAGGCATGTAAGAGCACAGACGTGTTCTAGGAGAGCTCCGTGAGGGCCCAGCATTCAAAGACCCTAAACCTGTCTCAAGATGAGCCCACGGAAAGCAAAGAAGACCCCAAAGGCTCCAGCAGACACTCCGGCACCAGGTGTGCCCATCAGAAATTACTTTGCGCCGCTTGCTGACCTGCAGTCGGCTCCGGTCTCCACGGCCTCTTCTCCACAGCGGGCGCCATCTTCTCCTGCAGGACGCAGCTCCCCTGGTATGCACTTCAAAAATCAAATAGGCTGTGCACATCCATATATTTTGAAAAACGTAAGCATAGGTGCACACTGAAAAGGCAATAGCATACATCTAATACAAATATCAGTGGCACACTAAAAACTAAGTGAAACATCAAGGTATGTAGGAATATTGGAAATGCATTACTGCTAAGGAAAATATGAAAAACCTGGGATTCTTAGTTTACAGTTTTTGATCAAAGATTGTATTAAGCTCACTTCCTCTATTTGAGGAATGGCAGCCTCATTGGCTTGCTGCACTCCGCCTACCTCTTTTAAACTAGTGCAGGATAATTCAGTAGCAGGTTCCTATCACTCCCTGAGATGTTGTAGTCTGAATGGACTCCTAGTGAGGTAACATGTTCAGTGTTAGGGACTCACCTGTACTGGGATCCCCTTGACGCTATTGGGAGGTGAACTTAATACAATCTTTGATCAAAAACTGTAAACTAAGAATCCCAGGTTTTTCATATTTTCCTTAGCAGTAATGCATTTCCAATATTCCTACATACCTTGATGTTTCACTTAGTTTTTAGTGTGCCACTGATATTTGTATTAGATGTATGCTATTGCCTTTTCAGTGTGCACCTATGCTTACGTCTTTCAAAATATATGGATGTGCACAGCCTAATTGATTTTTGAAGTCTATTTGAGGAATGTCAGCCTCATTGGCTTGCTGCACTCCTCCTACCTCTTTTAAACTAGTGCCGGATAATTCAGTAGCAGGTTCCTATCACTCCCTGAGATGTTGTAGTCTGAATGGACTCCTAGTGAGGTAACATGTTCAGTGTTAGGGACTCACCTGTACTGGGATCCCCTTGACACTATTGGGAGGTGAGCTTAATACAATCTTTGATCAAAAACTGTAAACTAAGAATCCCAGGTTTTTCATATTTTCCTTAGCAGTAATGCATTTCCAATATTCCTACATACCTTGATGTTTCACTTAGTTTTTAGTGTGCCACTGATATTTGTATTAGACCCCTGGTATGCACAGCGCACCCGGCACAGAGGCGGCGATTATGGACGCAGTCACGGACCTCGAGCGCCTGACAGCGGCGCAAGATCCCAGCACTTTAAACCCGCAGGACTCGCTGCAACACACCCGAGCCCGCCGCAGAGGAGAGAGACGCATGGAGCGCGTGGTGAGGTGGGGGCAGCCATGCTGGGAAATGACACGCCGCCATCGCTGAGCACCTCAGCCACACAGGCCTGCACACCCACAGCTTCAGTTCAGGAGGGGAGAGGGAGCTAGCAGCGCATTTCCCCAGCATCACAGGCTCTGCAGGACACCTTGAGAGGGGAGAGGGGAGGAGGAATGGTGTTCCATTCACAGACTGACCCAGGCCCATGCTCTCCTCCTGCTAGCCCCGGTCAGCACACAGCAATAAGTGCAGCTTCATCTCCAGACCGGCACCGCAACCTCTTTTTGGCCCATTTACAGCCTGAAGCAGGCTCTCAGGAATCAGTGCCTGACCCCTTTGCAGATCTGCTTGCTAAGGCTTCACAAGGCTTAGGGGCGTACTCACCTGATAACTCGCTGGCTGCTGGACGCATGGGGTCCCATCAGGACTGGCTAAGCGGGACAGAATCTCCTCCGGTACCCGTTACTACGGTTCGGCCCCAGGGTCCCTCTGCAGCATCTGCTGAACAGGCTTCTGCTATTGCTAGAGATAAGGCCCTCTTGGTTCTACAGGGGCACCCGGAATTACAGGCGCTGTTAACGCTTCTGCCTACCAAAAGTGAAATTTCAGCTCTGGCTCAGGATCTTAGAGGAGCCTGGCAACAAGACCTGCGCATGGTTAAGACGGATATATCTGCCATCCAAAACAAAATCCACACTCTTGAAACGTCTCATAATGCGGTTCAACAATCGATCGCTGAACTGCACGCGGTTGTCGCAAATCAACAAACCATCCAGCAAAACCTTGTCGACCAGTTTGTCGACTTTGAGAATAGGAACAGCAGGAATAACATTAGAATTAGAGGCATTCCTGAGACTGTTAAGACACAAGACCTGGGCCAATCGCTCATCCGGCTCTTCAACAAGCTCATGGACAGACCTGTGGACACTCCCTTGGAGATCGACAGAGCTCACAGGGCTCTACGCCCTCTGAGCCAGGACCCTGAGAGACCGCGTGACGTAATATGCCGCATTCACTACTACGCCGTTAAGGAAGATATAATGAAAAGGGCAAGAAATACCCAAAACCTCATGCATGAGGGGGCGAAAATTGCTATTTTTCCGGACCTATCTAGACGCACCTTACGCCTTAGAGCAGCGGTAAAGCCATTAACCTCCTTGCTACAAAGCAAGCAAATACAGTACAGATGGGGATACCCCTTTGCCCTGCATGTTAGAACGGAAAAGGGCACGGTTTCTTTCAAGTCGCCAGCTGATCTTCAAATATTCCTCACTGCACTAAAGCTACCACCTGTCACCCTTCCTGATTGGGACTCGGCTTACTTGGCTGGCCCGGCTCTAGGATTCCCGGCCTGGCCTCCCTCACAGAGAGGGGACGAGAGTATGCGTCCTCCGAAAGAACAGCGTCTGGCTAGGAATCAGAGACTGACTTCTCGCCTGGAGAGAATGGTTGGTGCGGCGAAACGGAGCTTCAGGTTCAATATGCAGTGAGTTTTTGTGACTACCCCGTGGAGATCCCTGTGGATCACCCTTTTGGTTTTGTCTTTGGTTTGACCTTGACCAGATACAGTGGAACACGGAGATGCCTCTTTCCTCCGCTTTCACTGTAATGTTGCTGGCCTTACGGACTTGAACCTTATTATATGAGTGAAATGTTTTCCGTAATCTTATAAGTGATATTACTCTTTGACACAGTTAGTATTCTATGTAATTGTATTTTTACATGTGCCCCACGGTTTTCTCTGCTTAAACGCTAAGGAAAGTTTCATTCTTGTGCCAGTGCATACTACTTTCCTCCCATAGGTTACACACAGGCACTATGTGCTTGTATTTAGCAGTTGTGATATCTGCAGGTGTTAGTTCTACATATTGGCCGTGGTTTTTGCGGTTAGACCTGAGTAAATGGTTAATATTAGCCTACGGGCTTGCTTCTACCAGTTTTTGTTCTATTGGACGAGATGTGGGCACCGAATCCGACTCTAAACCTACCCCCAGCGCTTTGACGCCACCATTACTATGACAAAATTGCAGGTTACATCCCTTAATGTTAAGGGGTTTAATATCCCAGAGAGACGGTCCAGAATTCTCTATCACATGCACAAAATGAAGACCCATATCCTTTGTTTGCAGGAAACCCACCTGCTGACGGGACATCTGACAGCCTATCAAAATAAGTATTTTCCCACGTGGTGTCACAGCAGTAATCCTAGTAGTAAATCAAAAGGAGTAGCAATCTTTTTCCACAAAGTCTTCCAGTTCGAGTGATCGACGTTAAAACAGATGCCAATGCGAGATTTATTTTTGCCCAGTGTGACATAGGGGGGTCCCCATTCACCATTGCGAATATATATGCGCCGAATCAGGGACAGCTTTCCTTCCTTGCCTCGGTCTTGGATGATTTGAATGCGTATGCAATAGGCAAGATTATATTATGTGGCGACTTTAACCTGGCCTTGAATCCGGATCTAGACACATCCTCAGGTCATACGTCGATCCCCTTTAACAAACTCAACAAAATAAGAAGGTTACTGCATGATATGCAGCTTGTTGACATTTGGCGACTGGCGCACCCCGACACTCGGGACTACACATTCTATTCCCACCCACATCAGAGGTATAGTAGGATAGACTATATTTTTCTTCAACATGTCCTGCTCCCTGAGGTTAGGAATTCCTCTATAGGGAATATTCTGCTTTCTGACCACGCACCGGTTTTTTGCGAGGTGGAACTGCAGAAGTCCGGCCCCAAAAAATATAATTGGCGACTTAATGAATCGCTTTTGAACGACTCGGTGTGCCTAACTGACCTGTCCCGCACGGTGGACCACTTTTTAGAGGCCCATCGTTCGGACACTACGTCGCCTCAGCTACAGTGGGAGGCTTTGAAGTGTGTCGCCCGAGGAATTTTAATTAAGCATGGGGCTAGACTGAAGAGGGAAGCATCTGCTAAGCTTACCCTATTATTATCAAGGTTGGCAGCATTGGAGGCAAGGCATAAATCTACATTGTCACAAAGCGATCTACGCGAGTTGTTATCCACCAAACACGAAATCCTCCAGCATTTGGAGAAGAAGGCTGTCAAGTTTAAACAGCTCTGCGCTGGATCGTATTACAGATGGGCTAACAAGCCGAGCAGAATGCTGGCCAGGGCACTGAGAGATAGAAGAGCTTCTCTTTATATCCCGGCGATCACAACAAGGCAAGGTAGGAAGGCTCATTTTACATCGGAAATTTTAGATACCTTCCATGCCTTCTACCAGGATCTATATAATCTGCCCTCGCCTGGCCCTGCCCCCTCTGCTGCTCCTGGGGGGGTTAACCTGGAGGGTTTTATGAGAGCTCACCAGCTCCCAAAGCTTGATTCTGATAGACTGATGACCCTTGAGGCCCATTTCACTAGGGAGGAACTATTGCAGGCCGTTTCAGCCTTGCCAGCAGGGAAAAGTCCTGGCCCAGATGGCTTTACAGCCAAGTTTTATGGGGTGTTGAGGGAGAAGCTTTGTGACCCCATGCTGTCCTCTTTCAATTCAGTATCATCCGATCAGCCGTTTCCTGTTGCCTTTCTGCAGGCACATATCTCAGTTATACCGAAGCCGGGTAAAGACCCATTAATGTGCTCTAATTACAGACCCATTTCATTGTTGAATGTAGATACGAAACTGTATGCAAAGCTCATAGCTACCCGACTTAATACCATTCTTCCGGACCTGATACATTACGATCAAGTTGGGTTTGTGCCGGGTAGGGAGGCACGGGATAACACCCTAAAAACTTTTGCCCTAATTCATCAAGCGCGACGGACCCAATGCCCGACCATGTTGTTATCTCTGGATGCAGAGAAAGCATTTGACAGGGTAGATTGGACCTTCTTAAGATCTGCTCTGTCAAATGTGGGGCTTGGACCTATGATGCTCCAAAAAATTTTTGCCCTATACCACCAACCATCAGCTCAAATCAGAATCAATGGTGACTTGTCCAGACCCTTTTATATCCGTAATGGCACGCGACAGGGTTGCCCACTCTCCCCTCTCCTCTATGTTATAGCCATGGAATATCTTCTGCAATCCATCAGGGAGACGGGAGAGATTCAAGGTATAAAAGTTAAACAAGAACATCACAAGTGCGCCGCGTTTGCGGATGATCTACTTCTATATATTACGCAACCTGAGATCTCCCTGCCTGCTTTGATGGATCTTCTGAATCGGTTCGGCGTTTTATCTAACTTTAAGGTTAACTATACCAAAAGTATAGCCCTGAACGTTACGCTAGACTTGCAAACAATTGCCACCTTAAAAGAGAGGTTCCCCTTTAATTGGGCTAAGGACTCCTTCTCCTACCTAGGTATACAGATATCTGCAAACCATTACCAGGCCTTCGCTTTGAATTTCACCCCACTCCTAAACTTGATCAAACAGGATTTAGCCAAATGGGATAAGAGAGACTTCTCTTGGATAGGGAGGATTAACATACTTAAAATGAATATTCTACCCCGATTATTATTCCAAACAATTCCCCTTAAATTGCCCAATTCCTTCTTTCAGGAAATAAACAGGTGCTTCAGAAAATTTGTATGGGCAAACAGGAAACCGAGAATTGCGAGAGACACTTTATGTAGAAGAAAGGAAAGTGGTGGCCTAGCTCTGCCCGATTTGTAGTCCTACTATGTTGCAGCAATAGCGGCTAGTGAAGTAGATTGGTTTCAGAATAAAAACTTGAAACGATGGATCTGAATCGAGGAACAAATGAGCGGTCTCTCCCTCTCAGCGCTCCCCTGGTTGCTGCCGGTCCTGAAAGGTCCTAAAATAGCTGAACTCCCTCTAGTTTTCCAGGTTACAATGGCAGTCTTTAAAGTGTATGGTCATTAGTATGGCCTCTACTCCCCGAGGAGACCACTTGTCCCGCTCCAGGATAACCCAGGGATCCCACTCCCAGCTTGCAGCATGCTATATCGAGCTGAGGTTGCCCAGCAACCCCGTCTTATCAGGGATCTTGAGGTTGGTTCCGCCCTCAAAGCCTACGAAGATCTGGTTCCTACTCAATATCGGTCACCAAATGTTTGGCTCCAATACAAGCAAGTGAAAAAATACTTCAAGACAAATAAGGATAAAATTAACCTGACTGGAGAGCTGACCTGCTTTGAAAGGATTTGCATTCAGCAACCACGGCCTAGACACCTCATCTCGGTACTGTATAATATATTGATAGATACTCTCAATGTGAGACGGCCCTCCTATCAGGATGGCTGGGAGCAGGAACTGCACTGTACTTTCTTGGAGGAGGATTGGCTCAAGGCCTGTGTCTTAGCGGCTAAGGCTTCGGTGTCTTGTTGAAATCAGGAATTAAACTATAAGGTCCTCTCCAGGTGGTACAGAGTGCCAAAGGTGTTACACATGATCTATCCTGGTGTCCCATCCACTTGCTGGAGATGTGAGAAATCTCTGGGAACTATGTCCCGCATCTGGTGGGAGTGTGAGATGCTGCAGCCTTTTTGGAGGAAGGTTGTGGAAGTGAATCAGTTAATTACTGGCATCGCTTTGCAAAACTCCCCTGGCGTTCTTCTGCTCCTTATGCTGCCCCTGGGCAACCGTGCACTAAAAGGCAGCTTGATAATTTTCTTGCTAGTGGCGGCAAAATCTTTGATTCCTAGAAAGTGGAGATCAAACCAAATCCCCACTCTTCAAAGAGATTTTCAATCTGCAGCATATGGAGGAAGAAGGGCAGATTCTGAACAGACTTTAGCCAAGTTTTATGGGGTCTGGGGGGAGTGGATGACTTTTGCGGCCTCACCGGCATTTAAAACTATGACATGAGGATCGGTTTGGGTGTTGGGCAACTCCATGATCCTTCTCATACTGCATCAAGTAATGGACTGCTCTCTGTAGGTCTGACGGAAACACATCCTTAATGAGAGTCTGGAGGTGCTCCGCTGTCTTGTCCAATATAGTTTATGCTTTATTATTGTACCATGCCCTACTTACTATTGACAATAGTTGCGCTAATGTAAAGGCCGTTAGGTTATCCCATTTACGCTAGGATACTGATTAGAACTTATGACATGACGGATGCACCGTTAATAGCAGTTCGTGCAATCGTATCCAGTAAGCACTGTTTAAATTGATCTGTTTTGTATAATGTATATTCTCGATTATTGTTATGCTGTTAATAGTAACTTCCAAAGGATGTCTTTAGAATGTAACTATTGTTTTTTTCAAGTTTTTGATTTTAATAAAGCTTCTTTGAAAAAGAAAAAAAAAAGAAATTAAAATTTTATACTTCAAACTTTGCTTTTGTCAAAGAATGCTCCCTTTGCAGCAATTCCAGCATTGCAGACCTTTAGCATTCTAGCTGTTAATTAGCTGAGGTAATCTGGAGAAATTTCACCCCATGCTTCCTGAAGCCCCTCCCACAAGTTGGATTGGCTTGATGGGCACTTTTTGCATACTATACGGTCAAGCTGCTCCCACAACAGCTCAATGGGGTTGAGATCTGGTGACTGCGCTGGCCACTCCATTACAGATAGAATACCAGCTGCCTGCTTCTTCCTAAATAGTTCTTGCATCATTTGGAGGTGTGCTTTGGGTCATTATCCTGTTGCAGGATGAAATTGGCTCCAAACAAGCGCTGTCCACAGGGTATGGCATGGCGTTGCAAAATGGAGTGATAGCTTACCTTATTCAAAATCCCTTTTACCTTGTACAAATCTCTCACTTTACCAGCACCAAAGCAACCCCTGACCATCAAATTACCTCCATCATGCTTGACAGATGGCGTCAGGCACTCTTCCAGCATCTTATCAGTTGTTCTGCGTCTCACAAATGTTCCTCTGTGTGATCCAAACACCTCAAACTTCGATTCGTCTGTCCATAACACTTTTTTTCCACTCTTTCTCTGTCCAATGTCTGTGTTCTTTAGCCCATATTAATCTTTTCCTTTTATTAGCCAGTCTCAGATATGGCTTTTTCTTTGCCACTCTGCCCTGAAGGCCAGCATCCCGGAGTTGCCTCTTCACTGTAGACGTTGACATTGGCGTTTTGTGGGTACTATTTAATGAACCTGTCAATTGAGGACCTGTAAGGCGTTGATTTCTCAATCTAGAGACTTTAATCTACTTGTCTTGTGTTCAGTTGTGCAGCGGGGCCTCCCACTTCTTTTTCTACTCTGGTTAGAGTCTGTTTGTGCTCTCCTCTGAAGGGAGTAGTACACACTGTTGTAAGAAATCTTCAGTTTCTTGACAATTTCTCACATGGAATAGCCTTCATCTCTCAGCACAAGAATAGACTGTCAAATTTCACATGAAAGTTCTCTTTTTCTGGCCATTTTGAGAGTTTAATCGAACCAACAAATGTAATGCTCCAGATTCTCAACTAGCTCAAAGGAAGGTCAGTTTTATAGCTTCTCTAATCAGCAGAACTGGTTTCAGCTGTGCTAACATACTTGTACAAGGGTTTTCAAGGGTGTTCAAAATATCCAATAGCTTTCTTACATAGTTAGCAAACACAATGTACCATTAGAACAGTGGAGTGATGGTTGTTGCAAATGGGCCGCTATACACCTATGTAGACATTGCATTAACAACCAGACATTTACAGCTAGAATAGTCATTTACCACATTAACATGTATAGAGTGTATTTCTGATTCATTTAATGTTAGCGTCATTGAAAAAAACTGTGCTTTTATTTCAAAAATAAGAACAATTTTAAGTGACCCCAAACTTTTGAACAGTAATATATATTTTTGGGGTACTACTGTAATCTCATTGCCTCACAGAATAAAAAATAAAAAACACTACCTGGATTACTGTATTTTCTTCTTCCTGCCTCCCAAAAAACAGGTTAAAAATGATCAAAAAGTTATGTATCCCCCAAAAAGGTACCAATGAAAGTATCAATTCTATTTCTATTGCATTTCTATTATGTAAAAGTAATAAAACCAGAATCTGTGTTTCAAAAGCCAAATATCCAAAAGTCATTCTAACACAAATGTCACTCAAAGCAACATCTGAACTGGACTAGTCTCTCGAAAAAATCTTTGTTGCAAATGTTCTTGAAAATGTGCAAAATTGTACTAAATTTATAAGCACCCTAATGTTAAAGCAAATGCAAGACATCTAAAAAAATGATGCCAACATAAAGTTGGCATATGGTAGATGCTAGTCTTAACTATTTTGTGTGGTATAACTATTTATCTCACACGCAGAAATCTTTGAACTTTGAAAATGGCAAATTATTCAAATCTTCACAACATTTTGATATTTTTTACAAATAAAAAGGATTGTATAGACCAACATTTATTACTTACTTAATGTATAATGTGTCATGAGAAAACAATCTCCAAATCATTAGGTAAAAACATCAAAAAGTTATTACCACACAAAGTGACACGTCACATGTAAAAAAAATGAGACTTTCTCATAAAGTTAAAAAATGTGATGTGATGGTTAATAATTAGAGTTAATAATTGCTATTTATGCTTCTGTTTAATTTTATGCCATTAGACAATGGGGGCCATTTCAGTTTGCTATGGAGCGTTATGAATTTTAGGTATCCTGCTGCAGAGATAGAGGGAAACATTTAGATAGAAATGGAAATAAGTAAAGGGAGGAAAGTTTGGGAGAAATTAGAGGTCGACAGAGAGGGAGCAAAAGAGTGAAAATGACAGAAAGGTTTAGAAGGAAGCAAAATGGAAAGAAATGTAGGTAAAAGAAGGAATGAGAAAGAGAGGTATAAAGTGAGAGATGCAGCATTGACTAATTCTCTTTCTGCATATGTTAAGACAATTCAGGATGCAAAGCGTTTGTTCCACTGAAAGCCACAAATAAGGCTCCACTCAGATTTAATTTTGGCAGTCTATTTTTTATGGTATCTGTCAGATACTATAAAAATGTAATTGGACTTTGTTTGCCTTATTTAGTTAACATATATTTTTGCAGCATTGGACAAAAATGTAGTAGACCCTTGCGGCAGGGATACCATGAATGGGGACTGAAAACACTATGGGGGAAATGTATGAAAACTGTCCAGATCTAAGGCAGGTAGAGTCGGAGCAGTCAGAGACAGCCAGTCACTGATTTAAAAAGTTGCGGCTGCCTGACTGCACCTCAACGCTTTTATCGGCGGCGGTGGCTGCTGCTCGGCCCGCCCCTTACTCCGCTGCGCGGCGCCGTCTTCCGCTGAGCACATGAGCACAGGAGCCACGCAGCTACTTGCTTCAGTTCTGTCCCGCATCTTTTTCCTGTGTGGCAGTGGCGGCGGACAGGCAGGTAGAGTCGGAGCAGTCAGAGACAGTCAGTCACAGAACTGAGGCAAGTAGCTGTGTGGAGCCTGTGGTCATGTGTTCAGCGGAAGACGGCGCCGCGCAGCAGAGTAAGGGGCGGGCCGAGCAGCAGCAGCCGCCACCGCCGATAACAGCACTGAGGTGCAGTCAGGCAGCCGCAACTTTATAAATCAATAAAGCACTAGTATACAGTAAGTGACTGACCAACGGTTCAAAATAGTGGACCATAGCCCTATAGCCCTGCCTGCCTATATATCTAGCCCCTATAGCCCTGCCTGCCTAAATATCTAGGCCCTATAGCCCTGCCTATAAAACAATCCCCTATAGCCCTGCCTACCTATATCTAGCCCCTATAGCCATGACTGCCTATATATATGGCCCCTATAGCCTACCCAATTCACGGCCTGACTATATATATGGCCATATAGCCTACCCTATGCCCTGCCTGCATATATATATGGCCCTATAGCCTACCCTGTGCTTTGCCTGCCTATATATATGGCCCTATAGCCTACCCTATGCCCTGCCTGCCTATATATGTGGCCCATATAGCCTACCCTATTGTGAGGGTTCGGTGGATTCGCTGGACCACCGCAAGCGATGATACTTAAGCCACGCCAGGGAACGGAATCTAAGTAGCCCCCGGTTTTCACCAGAGCCCGCCGCATAGCGGGATGGACTTGCTGCGGCATGAGGCTACCAGGTCGTTACCCCTGACGTGACTTGCTTGCGGAGGCGGCCGGGGTACTGCGTGGTACAGAATCGTAATCCAGAGGCGTAGTCGGGGACAGGCAGAAGGTCAGGCCAGGCGGCAGAGGTTCGTGGTCAGAGACGGGCAGAAGGTCAGGGCAGGCGGCAAACTGGCAAGGTCGGGAAAAACGTAGCGGAAGGATGGTACACGGGTAAGCCAATACGGACTCTAAGCCCACTCCAAACTCACTCTAAGTACACCAAACAATCTGGCAACGGTGCTGGGGGCGTATACCTTATATAGGACCAGTGCCCGGCAATAAGCCAATTAACCGGGGCACTGGCCCTTTAATCTAGACCAGCCGTCGCCCCGGCGCGCGCTAGGGGGCGGGCTTGCGCACGACGGCCGGGACGGGACAGGAGCGGCGGCACTGGAGCGGGGCCAGGTAAGTGAGCCGGCGTGGGGGCGAGAGTGGCCGCGGGTGACCGCGATTCCCGCGCCGAAGCCCCAGCAGGCAGGGGAACGGCCGCAGGGACAGCGGCGCCCGCAGCCGCCTTGACACCTATGCTCTGCCTGCCTATATATTTGGCCCCTATAGCCTACCCTATGCCCTGCCTGCCTATATATATATGTCCCCTATACCCTACCCTTCCTTGTATATCGGTATAATGTATGTATTTTTCATACACAACATATTTCATATAAATACATCCCAATTGACTCCACCTACTCCACTGTTGTGTGTCGGAATTGTGTTTTTTTTTTTTTCCCCTTATTCTACCTAGCTGGGGAGGGCGCTTATTCTACCTAGTTAGGGTCAAATTTAATTTTTAGTTTTTATTTTTTTTAGGAGGGGGGGCGCCATTGGTTGTACTTGCCTAGAGCACCAAAATGCCTTGTCCCAGCCCTGGTCTTAGACCAAGACAGCTTTCATACATGTGGCCCTCTATTACTGGAATCTAATACATCATGATATAAAGATTAGCTGTGCTACATGACAAATTCACCCTAACTGCAGAGATGAACACTTGGGCATGGCAATTGCCAATATTGAGGACTGTATTAATAGAGTTGTTTAAAAACAATTAATCAAGGGATTTCTCAGCCTTAAATCCCATTTATGTCATTTCCTTATGTTGTAGGCTACTTTTCCCACAGCAATAGTAGTTAATTATGATGATGCTGATCTCAGAATGAAATGACATATGGCTCCAATTTCCAGTAGATTTAGAATGCTTACCTACATAGGACATAGAATAAACAGCAGCTAGAGTCTTCCACCACTTTTATAGCCAGTATTGTCATATGGGGATGTATTGCAGCCAGTACTTTCTTTTTTACAGAAATGTTCTTCAAATAAATAAAAAAAACAAATATCATTATTTAATTTCAGACACATTTACTGCCTCACTGTGACAACCGACATGATTAGATCACACAAAGCTAGAATGTTTTACCTCAAGAAAATCTGCCATCATAATAATAGATAGGCAACGAGTTTCTATTTTATTCAGGGAGGTTTGATGAGTGAGAGATTATTTGTTTAAATACCACTGCCACCAGCTTTTAACTATAATATAATGATAATTAAGCTTTTTCTGAGCACAGTTTGGTGCTGATGCAGCTGCCTGGAGCCTTGGCATTTATTGAGTGCAAAGTAGTCATTTATTGTCCTTTGTGCGCTCAAAAGCCATCTTCATTATCCAGTGAATCTGGAATACAGAACAAATATATCAACCACTGAGTTGTTGTACACTCTAACAGCCTTGGAAGAGAGAGTGCCCTGGGCCCTTTATGAAAATCCTGTAGGTGTGCAAAGCTTTTTTACCACACTAGTCTAGTAACAATGTAATTCAGTTGTGCTGTCCAATCACTATTGTATTGACTAGGTAGCTTTTATATTAATTTGCTCATTGTAATTTCATTGACTTACAACTGGTATACAAAAATTATTTCTGTCTTTATTGGATATTTCTGTTGACGTTCCTTGTCATATCAATTAACACGATGCAGTTATTTTAATTAAACTGAGTAGCCTTCTAAAATCCCCTGAGCATTAAGAAGGGGGAGGGAATGAAGCACATACCAGGAAACCTTGAATCTCATAAAAGGTTTGTAAGAAGTATGATGAGCGTTTCAATGGAGAGAAATTAACTTGGCTCAGAAAAACATAAATATGGATAAACACCCATTAAATAGTTTCGGATCTATCTGTCTTCAGGGTAGAACTCCTAAAAGAGATAGGTATTGATGACAACATGGTTTAGTAATAACCCTAATTTCTAAATATTTAATGTTCTATCCATTGTAGATTATAATAGCAGTAATGTTACATTGTATACCTGTGATTCTCAAGACTTCAAGGACTGCTAGAAGTAATAGGAAATATGCATTGTGATTTATATAAGCAATGCTTTTAAGTCTTTTATCTACATATATGAGAACTATGGGCGCCATGTATGTATGGGGCTGTGCCAGTATTCTGGTGTCCTTTCAGCCTAAAAACTGTCACAGCTCTGTTCTGTATGAGTAGACGCATTATGCGGTGCCCGCAACACTTTGTAATGCACCCAAGATGTGGAGGCATTCTGGGTGTGTGTCACACCATAACCATATGATTCTACACATTTATGACTGGAGGATGGAAAAACTAGGCACATTACTGCTAGAACAGTCAGACCAAGTTAACCGTGGTTCATCTGAATTGTTGCAGTGGAGTTAGAATGCGGCAAATGTATAACCCGCAGTTGAACAGGTTCATACATTCTGGCGCATTCTACACTGCTTTAAAGCTCTTTATGCCTAGATCATACATGTCTATGACACAAAAGTGAGTTAATATCTGGATGTACAATACAGGAAGTGTGCACTAGATTTATCAACTGTTGTGCCACATTTCCTTTAAGTACCAATATGTTTAATTAAAATGTGACACCACAAAGTGTATGTGTAAATTCATAATCGTAAGTGGAGCTGACTCTCAAAGTGTAAAAAAGCAAATATAATTGACTATATTGCCCTTGCTTGACCTATGACCCAGATAAGAATTCACAGAAATAACATTCAGGTTTGACGAAGACATTTTTATGCACTTACGGCATGTTCACATGGCATATTAAGGGTGGTGTCCAATAAAAAAAAGATACTTACCTATAAGTCCCATGCCGCTCTTGGTCCAGAACCTCTGAACAATCCAATTCTCTTCACTTCTGGGCTCTCTGTCTGACACACAGAAGAGTTTTGTGCTTTATTCACTTTCTTTAGAGTGTCGAGACAAGAACCTAGAAGTGAAGAGGAGCGGATTGCCAAGAAGTCCTGGAGCAGCAGCAGCTGGAGACAGATAGGTTAATATCAATTTTTTCACTTTGGACCCATGTAAATCTACTTTTTACCAAATGGAGAACTCCTTTGAGAACTCTGAAAAGCACAATGTTGATTTTAAGAGAAATTAGTGTCATAAATACGTTTACATGTATTCTCAATGCATTTAAAATTGTGCATGTGTACTTTATGACATGTATTTGATGTATATTCTGACACATATTCCAGTCTTGTTTTTGGAAATACGCAGCCCAGTACAATCTGCATGGAATACATACCATAGAAGTGACACCTCACTATTTCAGATCAGCTGTGTAAAAATGAACTATGGAGCATTTCCCATAGCAATCAATGGGATGATTTTGTGAGTATTTTAGAGTGGAATACATGTGAATTCCACACTACATGTGGATATAGGATAAACTTTAGGTTCAGCTACTTTGAAAGCTATTAATATTGCAGATTGCAAGCCATTGTGGACAGAGTCCTGTCTCCCTCTATATCAGTTGTTAGTTATTGAGTGTTATTAGTGTACTTTGTTTGGACTTATGTTATGTACCTATGTAAAACTAAACGTGAAATATAACACACCATGATATTACGGCACAGAACGTTATCTTAACTTTTTCAATGCTTTTTGATGGCCTTTGTTTTGAGTGAAGAGCAAATAACATGAAAAATTGTGATATCACACCCAAGCTAAACTTTGCTACATCCGTAACCCTGCTAGCTGTGGCAAAATTAGAACTCACAGTGTTCCCTGACAGCAGCAATATTAGGGTTGTAGTGGCTGGAAGAGCTGAGTGTTGTAAACCACTTTTCAATATACAGTTCTCTGGAATAAATGGCAATATTAAAATAATAATATTCATATTATTAAAAAAAATCTAATTATTATTTACAACTATGTGTTTCTCACAACACCCCACAATATTTATTTTAAAACTATTCTATTTGGATTTTTACATTATTCCAGGCTATCATAGGACACAAAATGATGATGATGGTAAGGACATATGACATCAAAATTGAAATTATGTATTATTTACAATTATTTATCAAAGCATGTTACAATATTTACTTTAAACCTATTCTATTGTGTTTTAAACACTATATCAGGCTAGGATAGGACACAAAATGATGATGATGTTAAGGACATATGATAGTGACTACTAATTAATCATCATCTAATAATAATACAATTGAAATTATGTATTATTTACAATTATTTATCAAAGCATGTTACAATATTTACTTTAAACCTATTCTATTGTGTCTTAAACACTATTTCAGGCTAGGATAGGACACAAAATAATGATGATGATGTTAAGGACATATGATAGTGACTACTAATTAATCATCATCTAATAATAATAAAATTGAAATTATGCATTATTTACAATTATTTATCAAAGCATGTTACAATATTTACTTTAAAACTATTCCATTGTGTTTGAAATACTATTTCAGGCTAGGATAGGACACAAAATGATAATGATGTTAAGGACTTATAATAGTGATTGCAAAATTAATTATCTTACAGTATTAAAATTGGTCAATTTATAAAGGGTTCTATTATACATGGTGATGTGTATGTAATACGCACGGAGTACTGAGCTCTAATACATGTATCAGTGATTAACTGCTTGTGTGCTGCCCAGTTCTCAGGGTCTATGACTGGCAGCATATGAGGATGGCATTGTTGCTAATGTAGGAGCTGTCCATTCCAGCCGCTTGCTAGTTAAAGTTATTCCTAGTGCTGACGCTAGGCGCTGTCCCTGGTGCTGAAGGCTTCTGGAGGTGCTGAGAAATCGAGAGGCAAGCAAGCAATCGTCTCCCAGCAAGCACTGAAATGTAAGCTTCTCCTCACTACAGCTGATTGCAATTACACCAACAAACAACTGCCAGCCTCTGCCACAAGAGCCACAACAAGCTATTTCTTCCTGTTCTCTTTTATTTGGATAATTGCTTTTTCCCTCCCCTCTCCAGCCAGCACTTCCAGCACAGGGTGCTTCTTTCAATGCAGCTCGTTTCCACAGCTTGAACAGTATATGTGTCTGCTTTCAAAGTATTAGGGAAATCACACATACACACACGGAAGGTAGAAGAGAAGAGGCTGTTTAAAGAGACTGCTCAGAGTAATAAGGAGATTATCCAAAGACCATGTATGCTTTGTGCCTAATGTTAACAGCAATGGTGCATATCCATTCTCAAGGTAAGAAGTCATTTCATTTTCTGCTAGTAAATTATGCCTGTCAAGTAGCCATTTAATTTGTCACTGAAAACCACAGTTGTGTAGAGGTCAGTTCGTGACAGGTTCTGTACCTCCGGATTCTGAAATCTACAGGGATTTCCTGTTGTCCTAAGGTTTTTGAAAGTCAAGTGAAGTTTGTTTATGCTCAGAGTCTTAATTATGACCATACTTCTCTAAACATTCTTGACTAATGCCTTTAGTAGCTCACCCCTTAGATTAAAATGAAAATTGGATTTTGGTGGATGTCTATGTCCTTGACAGATATGTCTATTCTAAAAGTAAAGTGCCTGGGGTATCTCATAATTACTTCTTTTCGATAATCTCATTTTGTTGGAAATGAAATGCCATTTAATCATTTGCCTTGAAATAATAGAATTTTTATGCTGCAATTCGTTTCAACAATGAACTCTGCTCCCACTCTGGTGCACAATTAATTAAGTTATTGGCAAATGATTTACCTCATTTGTTAAATATTACATCCTATTTTTTCACTCTTTTATGGGATTTCCCAAGGGAACATCTGGTTCTTGGAGAAAATGAGTCAAAGTAGAAATAATTGGAAATATTGTGTAGAAGTCTTGATGTCAAACTTTCAAAAGAGTTTAAAATAAGACCATGTTTCTGTTTATGTCAAGAGCATGAGGGAGGGGACCAAAACATATTGGCTGACTTAACCTGGATTCATGACTTTTTTTAATTATTCTATGATAGGTCTATTTCTATCTTGGACAAACATGTGGTTCTGTTTCAGTAAACTTTGTTATATGAGTGCCCTGAAAAAATTATCATATGCTTCCTTGTTCTTGAGCTCATCTACCTGAAGAAAATGAACTTGCTCACTAACCTTATGTAAATCCTTGAAATTTTTATAGGTCTCTTTCCTCAAATCTCCATATAAGGCAATACACCTTTGGTTCCTTAAAAATTTCTTGAAAAGTTTTATGTTTTACATCTTTCATTATTCTTGAAGTGTGCCTTTGCATTCACTTTAACTCATCAAGTTGGAGTTAATAGTGGGTGCAGTGGCGCATAAATGAGTCAAATTCTTATGTATTTTAAGAGTTTTAGGTATATTTAAGAAATTATCCTTCAGCAATAAGTTTACAACTTAAGATTTTGTTTTTTAAGACTTGAGGGAACTTTTAGTTGCTCATTTCTTGGAGGATGGTATAAACCATGATATCAATGTTGTGCAAAGTACAGGTGTAGCACAACTAAACTTGACAGATAAGGCAACATGATGTCATGGTATAGAATACTATCTTAAGTTTTTAAATGTCTTTCAATGGCTTTTGTTTAGAGAAACGAGAAGACACGAAATTTGTGATATCACTGTC
Source organism: Phyllomedusa bahiana (assembly GCA_025379985.1). Taxonomy (NCBI): domain Eukaryota; kingdom Metazoa; phylum Chordata; class Amphibia; order Anura; family Hylidae; genus Phyllomedusa; species Phyllomedusa bahiana. The sequence goes on from JAODAL010016785.1 coordinate 67,239, forward strand.
AAGCTAAACTCTGCTAAATCTGTTATATTTTAAGCTGTTGCAAATTAGAACTCCCAGCACATTCTGACAGCAAGATTGGAGTGGTAGTGGCTAAAAGAGCTGGGTATTGTAGTTTTGCAACAACTGGGGATCCACAGGTTGGAGAAGACTGCTGTATTTTTTATGACTGGTTCATGTAACCTTTGAGACATTTAAGTAACACAAGATTTTGATACAATAGGAAGTTTAACAGTATATGAATTATTGCCCTGCTAGGTGGCACATGCAATGTTGATTTAAGCTCTGAAGAAGATGCATTTCTCCATTTTCTCATTTTTATATACAAGGAAGAAGCCACTTCATATCTTCATGTAATGTGACATTTTATCTGTCTGAAAAGTATAAATCATGATTTGTGACTGCTGCTATATTCTGACCCATGAGGTTAGTCACACTTTACCATCAATGTTTCTTCGCTCTTATAACAATACAAGTTGACAGAAGGTCAACAACTTTAGCTGTATCTGGAAAAACTGGATAATGCTATGTATTTTAGCTCAAACAGGCCAGGCATCGAAATACAGTGTGTTTTGAAAATGAATGTCTCTAAAGCATATTTGGTTTCACTCCTGCATGTTAATATTCCAGTATAGCTTTTTTTTCTTTAAAGTTAAATGCTTTTGCTTTTTCATGTACTGCAACTAATTTTAAAAACATTCTTCAAAGCAAATATGAAATTAGTGTCCTTCTAAAATGTAATAACCAAGAAAACAGTTGTCAGTCAGAGTATCAGTCGTATGTAATTTATTAGTCTCTCTGCCAGCTGAGCTTGGAAAGCTGATTATGAAGACACAGCAAAACAATTTTCGAGGAAGAATGCTGGGCATATTTGTTAGACAAATAAACAGGAAGCTAGAGTAATAGAATTCCCCAAAACATGATTACATTTCAAAGTTACTTTGGAAAGAATATGTAAAATGGGGTCTGCAGTGGTAGCCCGGTGCTGGTTGTACTTGGCAGATGTGCCAGTGCAATGGATACAATGTTTGCTGTGTATTAAAACATTCATGACCATAAAACAGGATACAAACTACATCAGTGTACATGTAAGTAGGCATTGATCAGACCCCAGTGCCAAGTTTAGGTCTATTTAATGCAAATCTTTTTCTAAGACCATCATTAATTTGAGAACAGAGCACTACTGCGGCTTGTGGGATGTGTTTGCTTCAAATATCACTTTCTCTAATTTTATTAACATTTAGTCTCTTTATAGGCTTTATTCAAGTACACATGCTTATTAAACTGACAATAAATTTCCCAAGATTTACATTAAAAACTTACATTTTTTTCCTGTAAATCAACCATAAATGATCATGCAGCTTGTATCTCCATGGCTGGAGAGCTGTAACCCCTGCTAAGAATTGAAGAAAGGGTCTGGAACTTTGTGTGCTTTGTATGTAAATGGTGCCATGTTAAAGGTATCACCATTCTTGTGCACAGCACATATAGTATTTAGTGCACTAGAACTATTGTCATTACAAAAATAACGGCAGTCTTAGGGTAGTCTTGTCTACTGCATACATTGGGCAATAATTTCAGGAGCTGAAGGCTGATGCCTACACTACAGTTGCTTCCACTTGAACCTCTATGACAGGTTTTTTTTTTAAAGTGGTTTCATACACAGTGGGGCTGATTTATTAATACTGTCTAATACTTAGGGTCCGTCCCATCAGCAAGTTTTTCAGTTTGATTTACAGATGGTTTTCAAATCTGAAAACTGTCTGTAAACCGACTGTCAACCTTTTACATAGGCTCAAATAGAAAATCTGTGCAGTTTTTCACACTGCACAGATTTTCCGCCAGATGGTTCTTGACACCGCTGGCTTTCCTAAAAACTTAGAACATGTTCACTCTTCTGTCTGTTTTTTGGGCAGAAGATGTGCATGTCAGCCAAGTGAAAGGCAACAAAATACCGGCTGGATTCTTTAACCAGAATCCGGCAGGTATTATCACACTGTAAACTTACACTTATGGACACTGCAAACTTACACTAGGCAGTCTAAATATGTGGCAGATTCATGTTAATGTGTTAATAAATATGGCACATATTTACACTTTATAGTTTCAGTTTACACTTTCTATTATTTGCCTTAGTTTATGTCACCAATGTCAGCAAAAATTTAGGGCCACATGTATGAAAAATGTCTCAGACTTTCTTTGTTGCCCATAGCAACCAGTCAGCGCTCCCCTTTCATTTTATATAGTGCTCTGAAAAAATGAAAGGGGCGCTCCCATTGGTTGCTATGGGCAACAAAGAAAGTCTTAGACTTAGAAAGTTTCATACATGTCCCCCTTAGTGCATATTTAAGCACATGCCCTCTTTATTGGGGGAAGTATCTAAAAAAATGTCTAAAAAATAAGTATTTTTCTTTATTTTTTCTTTTTTACATTTTTACAAGTTTTTTGGTTTGACAACATTTATAAGTCTATTGACAAACATGATACACCTAACAAAAAATGATATTTCTATGACATTTTTTTTAGCAGAACCTTATTAAACCTCCTCATGGTCTCAGTATGATGTTTATAGTATTTTCTGCAGGACTTGAAACACACCAGACAAAATGCATGTTACAAATGTAATCAAATAAAAAAGCACCATTAAAACGCAGAAACAGAAAGAAACAATAAAATAAAAAAACAATAAAAAGAAATGTGTTGTATTAATGAGGCCTAAGGGACGCTTTCCTTTTAATGTATAGATTAAAGAAACATATTAATAAAGCTTATTAAACTCCTTATCCCTGAATTATTAATTGCTCTTACCATACAGATGTAGTAGAGCTGAATTTATCATCTACAGTTCTTGGTTGATAACGTAGCCTAAAATGTTTTTTCAGTAATTTTGCAGATTACAAATTGTGATACAATGAGGCCGAATGACAAACTTGGTCAAAATGCATTAACCAGTCTTGTTCTGCTGCAGCTGTACACTTGAAGTTGTGTGTATTCTGCTACCTTCACATATTGAATACAAATATGCTAAAAAGGTGTAACTGGGGAAAACAAAACAGCAGTTAATGAAAAAAAAAAAATGTTGTTATCTAAAATATTCTTAATAAATGGTAGTTGGATTGTTTTTTTAATGGTTTACACATCTATGACAACTTTATCTGACATGTTAGTATGTGTGAAGCCTGTAAGCCGTTATTTCCATAATGCATGCCAGTCGCTGTAGTATTACTGTTTATAAATCTAGGCATTCACATTTCCTGGTGTGGCCCCGGGTTATATTACTCACAGTGTAATATTTCTGCCTCTTACAACATCTCAGGTGGCCCTATTTTCATTGATTTATTTCTTTTAGTGCCACTTGGCTCCTTTTCATATTAACATTTTTTTCTCCATATAATCTCAGACTATGCCAGTCGGAGTTTCCTTTTAGCCACAGTTTCTTCTTACAAGAAATTTCCACCCATTAAAAAATCTAGGAGGTGATAGCATCTTAAAACTCGTATTACACACTGATGTGAAACAGCACAGTAAGCCTTAGTGGAGGAGATAGAATAGAAAAGCAGAATAGAAAAGCAGTGCAGAAATATTAATAGTATCGTCTTGTGTGAAGAATGGCCTGAATTATTAAGTTCTTTAGCAATAAAAGTTCAGCTCTGTTCCATTTATAGGAATAAGAAGAATCCTAAGATGTTCATATTTCATAGTTGAAGGAATTACAACGTTGTCTTTACTATGGGAAGTACAAATAAATATTTCCTTACTCTTGGCATCAATGTGGGTACAACCATAGTAACTTACCACAGGCAGGCTTTCTTATCTTGCGCCAAAAACTGTAGTAGCCCTGTTGTATAGCTGTTTGAACAGTTGCATGCCAAAACTTGTGCCAGGCACGGCACTTTTGAATGCGGCAAAGATATGCTAGACGCCAAAGATATGCTATGCAAGATAAAGCAATGCACATGCCAGATTTATGAACCCATATACGACAAGTTCATACATACCGTTGCATTTTAAACTCTTCTATATCAATAACTGGAGTGTCAGCACCAAGTTTCATACATTTCGCCCTGTGTTTTTGAATGCTGTCAGGCCCCAGCCATAATCACTTTTGAATGCGGCAAAGATATGATATACGCCGAAGATATGCTATGCAAGATAAAGCAATGCACACGCCAGATTTATGAACCCATATACGACAAGTTCATACATACCGTTGCATTTTAAACTCTTCTATATCAATAAGAACTGGAGTGTCAGCACCAAGTTTCATACATGTCGCCCTGTGTTTTTGAATGCTGTCAGGCCCCAGACATAATCAATGGTGTGTATGCATATAGTTGTTTATACTTCTTTTGAGACCCAAACATACCTAATTTACATGGTAAATACTTAAAGAAGACCTGTGGCATCTCCTGACATGTATAGAAAGAAGATCCACAGCACACCTTCAGGTATTTATGAAGTATATATTCAGAACAGTGTAGTAGTTACAAAACAAAAATATAACTCTCCATATAGATAGGTAGATAAATCAGGTAGTATTTTAGTGGAGCTTTCCCACAGTCCAACGTTTCAGCCAACAGGCCTTGGTCATAGCGGTACTAGGTACGGTAGGTGAATGGAGTAAAGCTGGAGAGTTTGTTTTAATAAAAATATTTGTTTTTGGTGAACTAACAATTCTGGAACATCTTCTCTTATATCTCTGTGTTGTGCTGTTCCTCTGTTATTTCTTTTAGAAATGTATTACTGAATCAGTCAGCTAGGTGTTACCATTAAAGTTTTCTATCAGCACTAACTGGACAATATCAGGCTGTGTAAGGACATACACCCAATTGGTAACACCCCGCTGACAGATTGCTAGTGAATTTCTAGATAGAATAACAGAGGAACCACACATTAGAAAACTTAAACCGAAAAGACACTATTTTGGCATGTGCCAAGGTAACAGTACTCTATGGACACTTTCAACTTATACATTAAAAGGTTTTTTTGTATAACAGAAACAGAGGTCCAGTGTTACCCTGTTTGAGTGGAGCATCAATCAAGTATCCTCACTGCCACTGTAATCAAACGTTATGGGACTTTAAGTACTAAGATTTCAACAGTCCTATAAATATTAAATATAGCAGTATTGTGCCTGTGCGACTGCCCTGCATTCAAATGCTCTCATGAGCTGTGGGATCCTAGTAGTTGGATTTCCCACAAATCAGGAACTTATGGATAGGTAAAAAGTTGTCTTTGTGTAAAAACTCCTTTAGGATATTTTTCTGATATATACTGTATACCAAATAAAAAGCCAGGGCATATCTAGAATTCATATGGCCCAGTAGGAAAATAAGATCAGCTCCACCATTGAATGATAGGAAACTTAACATCTGTATAAGTAGCCATAATAAAGGGATTGCTCATATACTCTATTGTTAAATTCAGAATTTAGAGATGGATTCCCATTGAGGATCCTCATCATTTGGCTAGATTGTAAAGTGATTGACAATTTTGTCTCTTGCTCTGGAGGACCTGTCCTGTCCTGCATACTGCAGATATTCCAATAATTTGCATGGGCAATGTGTAATAATTCTTATCCCCTGTGGTGGTGCTGTAGAGAAAATGACCATTTACTTCCAGGTTTCTTCACAGAATACATCTGCTTGCTGGGGGTCCTTGCATGGGGACACTTTGTAATCATCTTATTATTTTGTGACTCATCTGACAAATAGAGAGTGTCCAAATTGGAAAACCACACAAAGGTATAAGAAATACAGAACCCACTTTATTGTGCTAGATAGCAGAAAGCCACAAACTTGTTATTCCCTACAAAAAAGTATACTGCTTTTACACCTGAGGGGGGCTCCTCAACCTCTGGGCCTCAGAGTGGCTTTTATGGTTGCTACAGCTATTGCTACACCAATGTGGAAAGCCCAATTGTAATGTAAACATGAAATAGAACGTATTAATAATATGACTGTTACAAATACGCTTTATAAAAACACATATTATTCCATACAAGCCATTTATCACAGTATATAAAAGTGTTTTTTCTCCCAAAGCCTACACACGAACCCACACAAGCTACAATATTCTGGCAAAGAAAGAAAGAAAATACTGTAATTGAATTGGATTTCAAGAAACACGTGTAGGCGTTGTTTTTTAAAGTCTAGAAAATTGGCATCGCTTACACCCTTTGGACATGTACTGCAGTTTAGTTACAGCAATTTCTGTACACTCTGAGATCTCTGTTTATTTCTGGTTCTTTTCCACACTTATTTACTTAAGAAAAATTGTCAAAGGTTTAATTGATTATGTTCTTGGAAAGACACATTTTACATCGGACGAATGTGATTGACGTGATTTGGTTTTGTGGAGATTTGTGGATTAACTTGTAGTGCTTCACTAATGGTGTTTGATAAAAGCAATGCTTTCCCTTCAATGATCAATTATACTTGTGTTCCTCCGGGCAGGTTTAAGACAGTAGGCCAGGAACATGGATTACGTTACTTGGTTGTTAACATCTGTAAAACATTAATGCTATCTTAAATAAATATGAATGCATGCAAACAATAGATGATATACTTTTGTATGAAGAAAAATGTTTTGCTTTCTTGGGACTTGGTCTGACACTTCTGTCTTCCTAAAAACTTCTATTTCCCATGAAATAAAAGTTCTTAGAACTCTACCTTGCTCTGTTCCTCTGTTATTCATACTAAAAATGTGTGAATAACTGGACATTACCATTTTGCTTGATAATAGGGAGGGTCCCTACACAACCTACTCAAGAATATGAAGGGACATATTCCCAAGGGGAATAATAACACCCAGTTGCCACTTTAGTCACACAGAACCAGTAGGAATAACAGAGGGTTAGCACATTGCATATATACTCCAGAATTGTTTTATGGGAAATGCATCTACTAAAACTGCTCATCTTTAAGTATTTCTTATGCAACTTCAGGGTACTTAAGTATTGTGCCTTATCCTGTAGAGGTCGTGACCGCTGTATAATTTGAGGTGGAGGGATTTGTCGGGCGTGGTGGGGGTCTGTGATCCACGTTGTGGAAAAGAGATGCAGAATTCTAATAATGGATCTGATGGAAGTGTAGAATAAGCAGTAAACCTTTGGTTGTAAGGCAAAGATCTATGATGGGACAGTGCTTTTGATCAAAGGAATATCTTGGACTTTGTAGTTGTTCGCTGCTCTGTATGACCTCTGTGGCGACCGAAATATAGACACATAATAGCCATACACAACGTTTTGGTTCACATGAACCTTTAACAATAATTCGGTAGTGTAATGAGCTTATGGCCGCATACTTCAACAACCGTTACATAGAGACTCCTCAATCTACTAGATACTAGTATCACATATTAGTAGCAGGTAACGTAGTTGCAAACGTATCCAAATTTATTTAAAAAGTTTTCACCACATGTAACATCACGTAGTAATAAGCTTTATACTTGCGGTTCATAATGGTACAAGTCCATAGAAAGAGGCATTCAAATCCATATGCATTATATCTGCTGAAAGCATAGCGTGGCTACTCCATGAGGAAACACTGATGGTTCAGGCGAGCGTAGTGCGAGCGCGCACTACGTTTCGGGGGACTCCTCCCCCTTTCTCAAGCACGCACTGCAGACGTCCATCGCTATATTTATACTACACAGTGTATTAACTATCCATAGAATGCTACAAACTATATCTATAAAAAGGCTTTTAAGCCTAGCTGTTCATTCATTCTAGCCGGAATGAGCGTATTCATAGTGTGGATCCATCTAGCTTCTCGCTGTAACAACAGCGCTTCCACACTATGTCCCTCTTTTTCATATACCTCCTCCTCACATGAACCTTTGTCAGGTGTAGATGCTAGACGAGGAGGGACTGGTGCCTGGTGCAGATCTAGGTCTCTGACACGCTGAGGTTAGCTAAAATGCTGAGGACAGTACAAACTAGTGACAGACATGCTGTTTCCAGTGATGTGTCCCTTATCCTGTAAAATGCAGTAGCATTAAATGCTCAAATCTGGCAGAGTGCAGCCAGTTCTGCTAGAGATTAGTCTAGTTTATGCATTAGCCCTGCCCAACAGTGGCTTACACCGCCCACCCATTGCTGATTCTACCTACTGTGAATAGGTAGAAACCTGTCAATTAGTGACAGGCTGGCAGGGCTCGTCGACGGTGGGCAGAGCTAATGCCTGTTCATGAATAAACCAGATTCATCTCCTGCAGTTAAGGCTGTGCCAGATATGAGCATTGTGGGGGACATGTATGATCTGGGCTGCACAAGTTTTCTGGTGTCAAGTCCAAAATATGTGCAACATATCTATAAAAGGTCATTGTGCCAAAAATAGACACACCATTTTTTGTCTGTGCCAATTCTAAGAGGGGGTGTTGGGCCACATTCATAAGATTAGACACATTTATTAATGTGGTTCAACAGAATGTGTTGCAAAAATAGTGCACTATTCCATGCCATTTACAAAGTGACGAGACTGAGACAAAATTTGGTGCAGACACTTTTTGAGACACTTTTTTGGTGCACATAAGTGTGTCTCACAATGGGACATGTTTATAAAGTGCTGTGAGACACTTTCATACATATTGACAAATGCAACAGTAGCCTAATGAGATGTACGACTGTCGAGTCTGCGCCAGTTGTCATACATGTGCCCCAGAGTCTAGAAGCCTTCAACTACTATCCTCTGTTCATACATGTCCCCATAAATGTTCTGAATCTATTGCATCTTACAGAATAAGGGACATGTCACCGGAAACAGCATGTCTGTCACTAGCTTATAGTGCCCTCAACAAGCTCATATGCATAACCTATGTGACAGGTTCCCTTGAAAGGAGCCTAATAATCATTGCTTCAAAACCAGCAAAAGAGACGTAGCCTACCAAACTGTAGCACATGCTGGAGGTCACGGTGATGCGGTTCTATAGGATGTTCTATTTCTAGGTGAGTATGCTAGGTTTAACATATTGCCTGTTTTACTGTATTATTATGCCTACATTCTTGTATCACATACAAACCCTGCAGCAGTATTGAATTGATACCTCGAGGCATCCAAATCTTAGATGACTGACATAGCTGACACAGATTAGTGTAACCTTGTATAACAACAAGCAAAGTAAATAACAATGATTATATATATTGTTATAGTGGCACTTGTCAATAGCTTAGGCAGAAAATGGACAGTCAGTTTTAGGAGTTCATGTGTTAAAATCAGGGAAAAATGGTCAAGTGTGAGGATCTGAGCAACTCTGACAAGGGACAAATTGTGATGTCTTTATGACTGGGTCAAAGCATCTCCAAAACTACCATACAGGTTTTGTGGAGTGCTGCTGGTATGAAGAGGTTAGTACTTACCAAACGTGGTCCAAGGAAGGACAACTGGGAACTGGTGGCAGGATCATAGACACCCATGGCCTATTGTTGTGCTTGAGGAGTGTAGAAAATTCTGTCTGGTCTGAATCCACAGAACAATTTCTGTAGTACAAACTGTACAAAAAGTTATTGTAAACTATGATAGAAAGATATTACATCACCCAATGCATTGCAGCTAATTGTGCACGGGGACAGAACAATCAGAGTGCCCAGAGAGGATGTGTGCGTTGATGTTAATTCTCTATTGCCACAAAGTGAAAAAGAAGTTGTGATGATGAGTTCAGAGGAATGGTTTAAGATATTTGTCTCTAGGTTTTTGCTGCTCTATCTGCTGGCAGCATGAAGTAGTGACTAATGCTAAGAACATCAATTCCTGTGAATATGTTGCAGTTTTGTTAAATTCACAGTAGTAATATTTGCAGCACACTGTAAGCACTGTTTGCAGAAGTCTGATGGACCCCCCCACCTCCCTGGTGCTCCTGCAGCAGACTGACAACCTTCTCTCCATACACTGTAATATGGAGAAAGTTGTTAATCAGCGGCAGGTGGACCGCCTCTATTAAATACATACACAACACTTGCAGCATGTCACAATTTATTATACTTGCAGCATACTCACAGCTTGCAGATACAGTGCAGAAATCAGCATCACTGACACTACTTCATGCTGCCCTATGGGTGCGTTCACACGGCAAAGGACAAAATAGCTGTTTTGACCTCGGCGGAACCGTTCATTACAACCGGTTTATGGACTGTTTTTGTCACAACAACTATGTTTTTTGGCGGTTTTTGAACTGTTTTTATTACTGTTTTTGTCCCGGTTTTCCCAGCAGTTTCTGGACTGTTTTTCAAGCTGAAAAGTGTACTGAGAGCAAAAGTATTGCGAGAAACCATGTGATTTTTTTTTTATCTCCACAATTTAACAATGATGCACAAAGGCCAACTTTTTCACTTTAAGCACATGTGCATAAAAATTGGGCTAGTTTAGGCTAAAAAGAGGATTTATAGACTCTCGTTCACACTGAAGTGCTTTGCAGTACCTTCCTGTGTCAAAAAAGTGCAACCTGCAAAAACACACCCACTATAGGTAGGATCATTCTTTACTTTTTTTTTGCAAAAACCGAAAACCGCCCAAAAACCGCGTCAAAAACCGCTCACTCACTTTCTGAGTGGTTTACATTGACTCCAATGTTAATTTTCAGTCTCGAAACTGGGCGGAAGAATGAACATGTTCTCAGTTTTTCAGACCACCGGCAATGTGAAAAACTGCCTGGCGAAAACACAGTTCATTGGGGACTGCTGAACTGTTTTTCTATTGAAGTATGTAGAGGAGTGTTGCTTGCAGGTTTTCAGACTGTTTCTAAAAACGCAAACAGTCTGAAAAACTGTCCAAAAACCCTTGCTGTGGGGTCATGCCCTAAGGGTCCCCATACACCTAAGGCAATGGTCGGGTGAACCTGCTGATGCTGGTGGGGCTGACTGACTGTCTAGTGTGTATGGGAGCCTTCTGACTCTCCTCTGATGTCAGCTGAGAAAAAAACATGGCCATTTTCAACTCCCAATCCTTTTGTTTTCTGCAGCAATAATCTGCTAACAGAGCAGCCTGATCCTTAGTTTCTCTACTTCCCGCACTGAGAACACATGCATATTCAGCTGAGCCCATAAAAGTGCAGGGTCTCCTAGATGGTAAAAGACTAACTAGGATAGTTTAACCCCTTAACACAATAATGTATAAGTACATCAGGCCTGAACAACATATGTCTGTAAAGCATTCCTGGCAACTGCCACAAAGAGGCATACTCTATTAACCTCTCCCCACCGCCCACAAAAATGGATGGTACTGCCTGGTTTGTGGGTGCTTTACTAGGCCTTCCGGGGATGTTTCTAGGTGGTTTGCAATGTTGTGCAGGTCTGAAGAGCATCATCTACAAAGTATAAGGTGTAAGGCTCCAGCTCTTTTACCCATTAAATGCAACTGCAGCATCTAGGTTGTTTGACAGATCAAAGAGGCAGCCTCTGTGATCATTTTGGTGCTCAACTAGAATGATTGTGGACCGATGTTTTGCAAGGGGGCCTCTCAGTGAAAGGATGCTGTGAAAAATTCCCAGCAGCCCAAAAACATGGATAAAAAATTTTTTTATGTGCTATATATTTCCTATTTACTCAGGTCTCCCGTCCCCAAAAACGTGAAAAAGTAATCAATAATTTTTATATACCATAAAATTTATATTGAAGGAAACAAGATTCGGTCCGCTCACCTGGTTCAATGCATGCTTGTCAAGACAGAGCCGGACACATCCTACGCTTCGTGGTTAACATTCACATAAAAAGAAAATATCCGCTACATATCCAACATGGCAAAAATTTAAAAATACTAAATTTTATTTGTAAACAAATTAAAAAAAATATTTTTCATATGCTGAAAAAATATATCCAAGACTGCCCAAGCATGAGGAGCATGTGCATGCACTAGTGGGGCCAAGTGGACCCAAACGTTCCTTAAAAACGTACGAGTAATAACCCTAAATTATATTGATATTAAAAAATATGATAAGTACCACAAAAAAAGAACCTATATACAGCTACATTGACAAAAAAATAAAAAAGCTATTATGACTTTTAGAATACGGCGACTTAAAACCAATCATTTTAAAAAAAAAAAAGTATTTTTATTTTAAAAGGCTAGAAAGATGTAAAAAATAATAGTTGTAGTGTTTTTAAAACATACCCCCCCCATAGAATAAAATTTTGGGCGAATGTATGAAGGGTTTTCCCCTGTTTTTGGGGGGTAAACTGCGCCTCCCGCCCAATCCCCGTCGGGGCGCAGGGGTGCAGTGTTAGGCGCAGCGTTAGCCACTTTCGCTGGCCCCGCAGAAGGGGGGGGCAATCGGCACGGTGTGGGCGCGGGGTAGGCCTTTCCGGGGGGGACTGGCGCGCTCCGAAAACCCCGGGCAGTAGATCGCAGCTCGCCAAAGCACGCCCCAATGCAGCCCTGCAGCTCCGACGGCAGACCTAGTTTTTTTTGGT
>JAODAL010016786.1:0-79637 GCA_025379985.1 Phyllomedusa bahiana
AGGGGAAGTTGGGCGCCCCCTTTCCTTTTCCCTTCCCTTTCCCTTCCGTTAGAACCAATAGGCGCCATGGGATCCTGCGTTACAGATAGAACAGACATGCTTAAAGCGGCTCCCCAGCTCCGAATCGGCACTGACCCTCGTTGAATTGCCAACACGCTCCTGACCGAGACCCAGACGTGGATCCAGTTCCTGTTGACCCTGAAGTTCCTGAGTGGCCGGTGCTTCTGGCCCCCCCTTGAAAAGGATGCCTGTAACGCGTTGGTGCCATAACTTTTAACTACAGGCTGATGTCTTTGTGGTCCCATCTAATACTGGGCCGCACCGCCTTTCGCTGACGAAATTGCTTGTCATAACGCAACAAAACATGACCGCCGTAAACCCGGTACACCTCGCTAATGGCATCCATATAGCAAAAGAGCGGCAAGCAATTTTCTGGAGCCTTCTCCCAATAACACTGGCGAAAATGGCAAATGCCTGCAACCAGTTCGGAAAAGTTTGAGGGATCAAGCGCCACCGTCGTTTCTCCTCTTCCTCCTTCTTACTTATCCAAGTTAAATTTCTCTAACGGGAGGAGAGAAAAAATTTCCATGCACTCATCCTTCCATATTTTCTCCGTAACCTCCTTTTTGAGATGAGTGCCCAAAGGCCCCCCCAAAACACACATAAACCTCCCCTTTCACCTTCTCATCCAAACAAACTTCTTCCACCACCTCTTTTTCTGTCTGAACCGAAACCGCGACATCTGTTCCCCTGACCGGACGGACAGCACCCAGCGCCGCCGCATCTGCCAATGATGCCCTGACATCCACCTCCACCGGCCTCCAAGCCGCTAAAGGCGAGGAATCCCTATCCCCATCACCCTGCCACAGTTGGGACAACAGGTCCCAAAAACCGCCTGCCAAATCCTGCCAACCCGGAACCTCCCTGTTCGCCCTCGCACCCGAATCCGCTGGAACCCGCAAGCCCCTCCTAGGGAAAGAAGAAGACAAACAAGAATAAGACACAGACTCACACTCACCAGACTGCGCAGGCGCTGAATTCCCGCCAGTCGTATCCATCAATCCCAGAAGAGAGTCGGAGAGCCGAGAGCCAGAATCCCGAAGATCTTGCTGTCCCCGCATCCCACCGAGATCCGATGAAGGAGAAGCCGCCGGACGGGTGGATCCCGCAGACACATCCTCCAACGCAGCCGCCGGCGAAGAGAAACCAAGGGAAGGAAAGTGGAATGAGTCAAGGCCGGCATCCCGCCGCTTGCCATCCGGCAAGTCCACAACGGACGCAGAAGACACCGCAGCAACAACCAACCTCAGACGACGAACCGATCCCCCGACCAGAACAATTCCAGGGGAAACGGCCGTATCCACTGTAGTCGGGACTGCTAGAGCCACAGCAGACAAGGACTGCTCTGCAAAACCCGGCCGCCTGGAAGGATTCCTCCCAGACCTGCTGACCTGACTGTGAGGAGCAGGACGGGCCCAATGGCCTGAAGGGTCGCCTGAGGGGCTCCTGCGGCGTGCATTGGCCCTAGGGTTGAAATCGGGGCTCAATCGTGACGGAGGTTGAGTCCTGCTTTGGGTTCTAGGGGGTGGGATCCCCAGCAGGAGTAATCCCACCCTGCAACAGTCTCTGGACATGGGCCTGAAGCCTTCCCAGGCTGTGAGCCCCGGCAGCGTGCCGGAGCTCATCTAATACAGCCCGAACTATAAAGAGACCGGGGACAGAAGCGCCCCGAGACCGCAAGTCGAGGAGAGCAGGAGAAGCGCAGGGAGCTGCCACTATCTCCTTCCTCCCGCATGTCTGCCTGCTCTCCGGATAGGGCGCGGTATAAATACACCGCACTCTAGGTGCACTGACGTTATTCCGGCTCGCCAGGTCATGTGGTGCCTGCCATTATCGGGCTGCGCGCCACATGTCTGGCACCGAGCTTTCCTGACTTGTTTGTGTGCCGCTCATGTTTCCAGATTGGACGGTGGAGGAGGGATAGGCTCGGTGCTCATGTCTCTGCTCTGGGTGGTGGTGGAGTCTTGGGCTGGCTTATTTCCTCTCACATGATTAGACACCTTCTGTGTCTGTGGGAGGGAGAACTGCAGTGTTGGACTGGGGTGCGTCGGGCCCACCAGAGGAGCAGAATTTAAGTGCCCACTTTCCCTCACTGTCTTCGCCACCTGTACACTGTCCCCCGTCCAGTCTTTGCTTCAGATTATACAGACCGATTTAATGATATCATCACACTAATCTGTAATCAAAATGTGGCATTGGGGCTTCTGAGTCTCCCTCAACTAATTTCAACAGGACACCGGTGGTAAACATAAAAGGTCTAAAGATATGTCCTCCCCGGCCCCCAAATGATACATTTTATATAAATAAAAACATATCAAAAGCTATAACACACAAGGCCACATACTGTATATGAACTTTCTCTGTCAGACAAGTTCTAAATTGCTTTAAGGCAGTGTAGAATGTGCCAGAATGTACGAACCTGTTCTTCTGCAGGTCATACATACAGGGCAGTGTAGAGCCAATACCACAAGTCTGGCTCAGGCACCACCTTTACCCTGGTCTGGCTGTTCTTCTGCAGGTCATACATACAGGGCAATGTAGAGCCAATACGACAAGTCTTGCATAGGCACCACCTTTACCCTGGTCTGGCTGTTCTTCTGCAGGTCATACATACAGGGCAGTCTAGTGCCAACACCACAAGTCTGGCTCAGGCACCAACCTTTACCCTGGTCTGGCTGTTTCTTCTGCAGGTCATACATACAGGACAGTGTAGAGCCAATACCACAAGTCTGCTCAGGCACACACCTTTACCCTGTCTGGCTGTTCTTCTTCAGGTCTACATACAGGGCAGTGTAGAGCCAATACCACAAGTCTGGCTCAGGCACCACCTTTACCCTGGTCTGGCTGTTCTTCTGCAGGTCATACATACAGGCAGTCTAGTGCCAATACAACAAGTCTGGCTCAGGCACCACCTTTACCTGGTCTGGCTGTTCTTCTGCAGTTTATACATACAGGAGTAGTGAAGATCCAATACAACAAGTCTGGCGCAGGCACCACCTTTAGCCTGGTCTGTCTGTTCTTCTTGCAGGTCATACATACAGGGCAGAGTAAAACCAATACCACAAGTCTGGCTCAGGCACCACCTTTACCCTGTTATGCTGTTCTTCTGCAGGTCATACATACAGGGCAGTGTAGTGCCAATCACACCAATGTCTGGCTCAAGGCACCCACCTTGGTCAAGGTCTAATGCTGTTCTTCTGCAGGCCCAACAACAGGGCGGGTAGACCAATACCACAAGTCTGGCCGGGCACCACCTTTAACCCGGGGT
Organism: Phyllomedusa bahiana; assembly: GCA_025379985.1. Lineage (NCBI taxonomy): Eukaryota > Metazoa > Chordata > Amphibia > Anura > Hylidae > Phyllomedusa > Phyllomedusa bahiana. The sequence goes on from JAODAL010016786.1 coordinate 3,329, forward strand.
CGGGCTTTTCTTCGAGGTCATCATACAGGGCATGTAGAGCCAATACCACAAGTCGGGCTCAGGACCCCCCTTTACCCTGGTCTGGCTTTTTCTTCTGCGGTCATACAAAAGGGGCATGTGGACCAATCCCACAAGCCCTGGTCAGGCACCACCTTTTTTCCCTGGTTGGCGTTTTTGATCTACATACAGGGCAGTGTAGAACCAATACCACAATTGGGCCAAAGGCACCCCTTTTCCCCCGGGGGTTCTTCTGCGGTCATACATACAGGGCAGTGTAGAGCCATACCAAAGTTGGCTCGGGCACCACCTTACCCTGGTCTGGTGTTCTTTTGGGTAATACTACAGGGCATGTGAGCCAATACCACAGTCGGGCACAGGCACCCCCTTTTCCCGGTCGGCTGTTCTTCTCAGGGCATACATACAGGGAGTGAGACCCAAAATACCACAAGTCTGGCTGGCACCCCCTTTTTATCCGGTCTGGCTGTTCTTTGCAGGTCATACATACAGGGCATGGGGGCCCAATACCACAATCGGGCTCAGGCCACCTTTTCCCTGGTCGGCTGTTCTTCTGCAACCTCATAAGGCAGTGTAGCCAATACCACAATCGGCTCAGGCACCCCCTTTTCCCCTTTGTCTGGCTTTTTTCTTCTGAGGTCATACATACAGGGGATTGTATGCCTACGATAACCCTTTTAAACCCGGTCTTGTTTCTAACTGTTCTGGTTTGGGGTCAAAGAATCATAAATGTGTGTACTTCTATGAATGTCGTGCAACGCCCCCCAGAACGCCCCAAATCTTTGGCGCATTAAAAAGTGTCTTTGGCACATTACAAAGGCACTTATCATGCCAAAGTTTGGAGTGCACCTGTTCATACATTCTTTTTGGCTTAAAGTACACCAGAAAACTGGTGCAGCCCAGTTCATACATGTCGCCCAAAGTAATGAGTATAAAACCACAATATAATGGTTGTACAGTTGCCAAATAACTTTACAAAACCAGGATCCCAAAGCCAATGTTACCAGTAATTCCACTAAGGCCAAATACAACCACACCTTGACCACATATCACCAGCACATAGTGACTGAATAATACAGCAACACCATGACCATATAACACCACCACATAGTGACTGAATAATACCACCACATCAAGACCACATATCATTAAAACATAGTGATAGTTTAATATCTCTACATCATAATCACATTTCACCACCACATAGTGACCGAATAATATCACCACATATCACTACCACATAGTGACTGAATAATACCATAACAGCAGTACCACATATCATCACCACATATCACCACCACATAGTGACTGAAAAATACAACAACATCATGAACACATATCACACACATAGTACCGTTAATACCCACACATGACCCATATCACCAACACATAGTGACTGAATAATGTCACCACATATCACTACCACATAGAGACTGAATAATACCATAACAGCAGTACCACATATCATCACCACATATCACCACCACATAGTGACTGAATAATACCACAACATCATGATCACATATCAACACCACATAGTGACCGTTTAATACCGCCCCAACATGACCACATATCACCACCCCATAGTGACGGCATAATACCACCTCACCAGTAATGAATATAAACCATTACATTTTGAACACATATAAGTGATTACAGTTCAGTTACATTTAGTGACTCACAGGTGACGTTTCTCTGATGAATTGTTCATGTTAATTTTTCTTCTACATCCAGTCCACATCTCTATGCTGATTTCTCCCGGCCAACACTCATCCTTATAGATTTGGACATAAATATCTTAGAATCCTCACTTTTTGCAGTACGTTTTTACCTTTTCCCAACTCTGTACAAACTTCCCAGGGGTGGGAGAGCGGGTAGGGGTGGGGAGAAACAGAGGACTAACCTCCTGGAGATTGTTCTACGGCCTTTACCCAGGGGCGTAACTACTGGATGTAGCAGACTTAGCAGCTGCCACGGGGCCTGACCATATAACACCACCACATAGTGACTGAATAATACCACCACAGCAAGACCACATATCATCAAAACATAGTGATTGATTAATACCGCCACATAATAATCACATTTCACCACCACATAGTGACTGAATAATACCACCACACCATAACCACATATTACCACCACAGCAGGACCACATATCACCACCACATAGTGACTGAATAATACCACCACATATCAACACCACATAGTGACTGAATAATACCACCACAGCAGGACCACATATTATCACCACATATTGACTGAATAATGCCACCACATTTCACTACCACATAGTGACTGAATAATACCACAACATCATGATCACATATCACCACCACATAGTGAATGAATAATACTATAACACCATGACCACATATCACCATCACATAGTGACTGAATAATAAAAACACACCAGTACTGAATATAAACCATTACACTTTGCACACATATAAGTGAATACAGTTCAGTTACATTTAGTGACGTTTCTCTGAGTCGTTCATGTTCCCTTTTCTTCTACATCTGTTCCACATCTCTATGCTGATTTCTCCCAGCCAAGACTCGTTCATGTAGATTTGGACATAAATATCTTAGAATCCTCACTTTTCCAGCACCTCTTTACCTTTTCCCAACTCTGTACAAACTTCCCAGGGGTGGGAGAGTGGGTGCAGCCATAACTTAGAGACCCACTCTCCTAGAGGGGTGGGGAGGAACAGAGGACTACCCTCCTGGAGATTGTGCTACGGCCTTTACCCAGGGACGTAACTACCGGGGTAGCAGACTTAGCAGCGGCCCCGGGGCCTGGGCCTTTAGGGGGCCCAGGCCCCGGGGCAGCTGCTAACACGTCTGCTCCCCTGGTAGCTCGGCTCCTGTGCCCGCCTGCAGTGAACATAACAGTTCACTGCCAGCGGGACAGAGCTGCGGGGCACGGCGCTTCCTACCTCTGAACGCCCAATCCTTTGGGCCCGAGCGTTCAAAGGCAGGACTGCCCGGTGTCAGCAGATTGGAGCGCCGAAGGCGCTCCGCTCTGCTAATCTGTCTGCTAGCCCTTGAGCCTATCAGGTACTGACGCACAGTGGTGACGTGGGCGGCGTGATGACGTCACATCATTGCGCCACCCACGCTGAGCACAGACTGCCCAGGAGCTGAGCCTGATAGCATCGAGGGATCGTGGGGCAGGTAAGCGTTCTCTTATTTTTTTTAACATTAATAAAGTCTGTCAGCTTATATGGAGCCCCTATAGACTACCTCGGCCCTGTCTACCTGCATATATAGCCCCTTTAGATTACCCTAAGCACTGCCTGCCTATATATATGGCCCCTATAGACTAACTAAGCCCTGCCTGCCTATATATATGGCCCCTATAGCCTACCCTAAGACCTGCCTGCCTTATATATATGGCCCCTATAGACTACATAAGCCTTGCCTGCCTATATATATGGCCCTTGTAGCCTACCCTATGCCCTGTCTGCCTATATATATGGCCCCTATAGACTATCTAAGCCCTGCCTGCCTGCATATATGGCCCCCATAGCCTACCCTAAACCCTGAGTGCCTACATATATGGCCCCTGTAGATTACCTAAGCCCTGTCTGGCTACATATATGGCTTTTATAGACTACCTAAACCCTGCCTGTCTACATATATGGCCCCTATAGACTACCTAAACCCTGCCTGCCTACATATATGGCCCCAATAGCCTACCCTAAACCCTGTCTGCCTACATTTTTGGCCCCCATAGACTATCTAAGCCCTGCCTGCCTAAATATATGGCACCATAGACTGCTCTAAGCCCTGCCTGCCAATAAAAATTTTGGCCCCAAATAACTACCAAAAGGGCCCAGCCTGCCAAAAAAATATGGTCCCTTTTAACTACTCAAAACCATGCCTGCCATATATTTTGGGGCCCCTTTAGACAAACCCTCGGGGCCCTGCCTTTGCCTATATATGGGGCCCCTTTTTAAATAAAACAAAAATTTTGAAAAACCTCCCCCCCGGCCTACATATTTTGACCCCCATACCCTACCCAAGCCCCTCCCTTTCCTTTACATATAGGGGCCCCCATAGACTATGAAGCCCTGCCTGCCTAAAAATTTTTTGGCCCCAATGGGCTCCCTAACCTGCCTGCCAAAAGTGGACCCCTTTATACCTACCAAAAATCCCCCCAAAATTCTCCCTTTTCCTACCTATCCCGGCCTCTAAAACCCTATAAAATAGGGGGCCCTAAAAGTTTTACCTAAACCCCGCTGCCTTATGGGGTCCTATACCCCAACCTAGCACATAGTCTCCAAAAGATTGGGATTCTCACAAAGAACAAAGAGTCTTTTGATCACTAAAATTTACTATTTTCCCCATGGGCAAACTTAAACCTATCGGGTTCTCTATCTAAAAAAACCCTAAGGGCCGAAAATTTTGGGATGGGGTTTTTCCCCTGTTTTGGGGAAAGAAAACCCCAGCGCCTCCCCCCCCCGAATCATTTTCCCGGCAGCGGGGGAGCGTGTTAGGCGCAGCTTTTGGGCCCCTTTCAGTTTGGGGCCCCCGCATAAAGGGTCGGGCAATGGGCGCAGTGGGGTTTGGCGGGTGGGGCGTTCCGGGGCGGGACGGGGCGCGCGTCGAAAACCCCCGGGGGCCCCAAAGCGGGGCCAAATTTCAGCGCCGGGCACCCCCACAGTAAAAACCTAGTTTTTTTTTGGTCTAAATGCCCGGGTTGGGGGGCGAAGTAAAGGGCAAGAACGGAACTTTTCGGGGAAGAAATAGAAGATCATAGGAGAAACCCTTCCGGCCCGCCAGCTCCGGCGGCAGGGAAAGTTTTAATCCAAAAAAATCGCCTTTTAAAAGGGGGAAAACTTTCTCAGAAAAGAGCCTCACCCAAAATAAAAAATAAAAAAAAAAAAAACCCATTTTCCCAAAAAAATCTAGAACGGCGCAATACCCAAGAAAGGGGGGAATCTTAAAAATTCCCGGGGGAAATACAGAAATTTTTCCAAAATTTTTAAAACGGCTATTCTCTTTGGGCCCGGAAAAGAAACCCGGCCCAAAATCAGAATAGGGAAAAGGTGGGGGGGGGGGAAAATTTAAAACCATGGGGGAACTTTTGCCCAAAATCAAAATTTTTAAAGGCCCCGGGGTACATTTCAAAATACAGTAAAAATCCCAGAAAAGAGCTGTTGGGCGAGCTGGGCGGGGGTTTGGGGCTATCTCGGCCCCAATCAAAAGGGGAGCGACGGGGACCCATTATGGGCCCAGGAGAAGTTTAACCCAAAATCAAAACAAAACCCGGGACATTTTCAAAATAAGTAAAAATCCCAAAAAAGGGCTGATTGGTTGAATTACGGGGGCTTGGCTATCCCAGCCAATCGGGAGGGGCTGCCCTTCTCCCCAAATTTTAGTCTATGGAGAATGGGGCAATCCCAAACTCGGGTTCACGGCCGTGCGGCATGGGTTTTGAATAAAAAAAAAACATTTTTTTTAAAATGTAAAAAAAATTCTCCTTTAAAAAAAAAGCTGAAAAACCTTTTCCCATAAACATAAAACAAATTTAAAACCCCCAAAAAAAAAAGCGTTTGTCGCCGGAAAAAGTCCCCTACAGTAAGGAATTGCAATAGAAAGAATTGCCCGGGGAAAAACAGTAATTCAAAAAACTGTAAGCAAATTCCCATTGGTCGGCATAAAAACCCGCCAATTTAAATAGGAGCCCAACCCAAAAACCCATTAAAAGCTATGGGAGGAAATTGACCCAAACAGAAAAAGGAGCGCAAAACCCCTTTTAAACCTATTTTGGGGAAAATTTTACCAAAAACAAAATCCCAAAAGGGGGGGACAGTTCAAAATACCCGAAAAAAAGGGAGAAAAGAGCTGATTGGTTGAAATCGGCGGGGCTCGTCCAGCTTAGCCAATCAGGGGGCCCCGGGGCTACTTTTCAAGAGTTTTTTAGGGGGAAAAAAAAAACAGAGCGAGCTCTGTTTGTGATTTGGGGTAAGTTAAAAAGAGGCGCGGTTTTTTTGGGACCAATGGGGGAGCGAGCAAAACCCCCTATTTGGGTTTTTTTAATGGGGAATCTGAATTAAAACGTACATGGCCGAAATCAAAGATAAAAACGCCGAAGTTGTCCCCCATGTGTATAAAAAAAATAACAAAAAATATGGGGGGAAAGAAAAAAAAAATAAAAAAGATAAAATCCCCGTTTTTTTTCTTTTTTTCGTTACCCCCAAAACTATTTATCCCTTTGGGTAACGGGAAAAAAAAAAAATAAACCTAATTTTAAATTTAAAATTTGGTTAAATTTGGGGCCCCTGGGGCGCCCTATTTTGGGTTTGGCTGTTTATGCCCCAAACCCAATTCCCAAAAAAAAAAAAAGGGGCTTTAAAAAATTTTAAATTTCTTTTTTTTCCTCTATTGCCCAAATTTCCCCATGTTTGCGCCGGTCTCCGGCACAAACGCGTTTTTTAGGGGGTTTAAAATTTCTTTTTTTTTAAGAAGGTTTCAGCGCTTTTTCTGATAATGTTTTACACTTTAAAAAAAAAAAATTTTTTTATTCATACTCCCATGCCCCCAGGGCATAAACGCCGAGATTGGGATTTTCGCCGAATCCCCTCCTGACTACAAAGGGAGAAGTAACTTGCGCTCTTGATTGGCCGGGGATAAAGGGCCAAAAGGGCCAAACCCCTTTCTTTAGCCCCCTCAGCTCTTTTCTTTTATTTTTAAAGGGCTTTTAATTCCGCTTTTCCTGCCTTTGATTTTGAATTTGGGCCAAACTTCCCCCCATAGGATATTTAAGGGTTTTTTGTCGCTCCCCATTCTGATTGGGCAATTCTCCCCCATAAACCCTTAAAAATTGGTCTTTGGCGCTTTCCCAATTTTGATTGGCTGGTTTTAAAGCCATCAAATAGCGTTTCTGTTTTTTAATTACGGGTTTTCCCGGGCAATTCTCTAAATTGCAATTTTCCCGATGTTTTCGCCGGTCTCGGCACAAACCCCGTTGTTTTGGGGTAGAATTGATTTATGGTTTTTTAGAAGGTTTTAGCTCTTTTTCAGAGAAAATTTTTCAACTAATAAAAATGTTTTTTTTTACATACTCCAAAGCCCGCAAGGCCCCTGAGCGCCGAGATTTCAAATTTCGCCATCTCTCCCATGGACAAAAATGGGAGAAGAAACTCGCCTCTGATTTGGGCTGGGGATTGCCAAGCCACCGCAAATTCAGCCAATCAGCCTTTTCTTTCATTTTTACTGTATTTTTAAAAATGTCCCGCCTTTTATTCTGATTGGGCAATAGTTTTTTCCATAGGTTTTTTTTCACTGGTCCCCTCCCTAAACTGATTGGGCCGGTTTTTTGCCGACCAAAAGAAATAGGGTTTCAAAAATTTGAATTACTGTATTTCCCGGGCCCCAAATTTTCCAAGATCCAAATTTTTGAATTAGGGATTTGGGAAAATGATTTTTGGGTTTTTTTATTTTTTATTTTTGAAGGTTTTTAAACTCTTTTTTTGAGAATGTTGGGAACGCCTTTTAAAAAAGGCTTTTTTGATTCATACCCCTTTCGGACAAACCTTTAATGAATTTTTTCGCGTTTTTTCCCGCCTGTCCCCGCACCCAACAGGGTTTTTTGGGGGCAGTCCCCTTCCCGCGCCCTAAGTCCCCAACTGCCCCAAAGTCCCCGCACTGGTGCCCCACACAAGGCCCAGGCGCAGGAAATTTCCCCCGCCTGTAAGAGTGCACCTCCTCGGGCTTTTAAAACAAGGCGCAGCACCGCACCTTTCGCCAATGTTTCCCCCCACCCGCCCCCCCCCACACTGGCGCGGGGGACTTTTTTCCCGCCCTTTATGATTGCACTTACCAATTTGGGCGGCGAAACAAAGGGGCACCCCGCACGCCCTAAGCCCGCACGCACCTAAAAGACACGAGGCGCGGCGGACTTTTCATTGGATTTTATAAACGCGCCCCGGCCCGACAAAAAACAAGGCCAGTTTCCCCCAGAAAACGGCGGAAAAAGGGGGCGCCCCACGGGGGCGAGATTTCCCTACAAGTCGCCCTAAAACTTAAAAAATTTTTTTATGTTTTGCCCCTTTAAACCCTATATACAAATATTTTAAAAACCTGAATTTTTTTAACCTCAAACATTTAACCCTTTTTTGCTTCGAAAAAAAGTCTGGTGGAAACCCCACCTTATTAAAAATGGGAAAGCCCTTTTAAAAAAACAAACAATTTACTAGCTCCAGATAAGGGATCCCAAGCCTACTACTTGGGCAGCCCCCGTCCCAAAAAATAATTCTTGCCCCCCGGGAACACACACAAACCAAATTTAAGGCCCCGTTTTGGGTTGACCACCATTGCAGCCAGTCTTTTGACACATTGGTAAACCCAAAGTCAGAGAAATCACAATTTTTAAAACCCCGTCAATATCCTGACCTCCCCCCATATCCGGGTGCTGGGGGGGCTTATCCATCTCATTTTTGGGGCAATAATATGAGAGAAATGAGATGGAAGCCCACACAGTTAGGGCTAGGTGTCTGTTGGTGCAGTGCGTTTGGCGCGGGCAGTAAGGGTAAGATGGGGGCCAAGCCCGTATGGAGATGGCAAAATTTGTCTGCGGATTTTTGGTTTATGGAGCAGGTGGCAGCTTTAGCAGGACATATTATGAGTGTGCTTTGCAGGAGAGGGAAGGGGAAGTGGGTTTTATGTGGATTCTCTGAGGGCTAATTGGTGAGCCCCTGAATAGGGTGTAACAAACATGAAAATAAAAGGAAGTGAGCTTAGACCACATGGACGGACCTCTAACCCCCTATGAAGCCAGGTTAGCGGGCGAACATGTCGGCGAGGTCAGATATGACGTTTTAAATTGTGATTTCTCACCTCTGTCTACAAGTGTCACCTGCTGCAGGGGTTCACAAGGGGCCTTATTTGTTTTGTGTCTTTTGAATTAGGAACGACGCCCAAAGTAGTATAAATTGCTGTAATAAAGGCTTTCCTTTTTAAGTTGGTGCCTCCACCAGACTTGATATAGAAAAGGAGCTATTCCTTCTTTCAGAAAGCAAAAAGGGTTTAAAATGATAGTTAGAAATCAGGTTTTTAAATAGTGTGTATAGAGGTTAAGAGTTATACATAATAAAAGTTACGTTTTAGTGTTTTACAGATAGAGAACTGATAGAGTTTAAGTTTGCCTATGGCAAAATAGTAAATATACTATACTCTACCTAAACCCTGCCTGACTGCCTATAGGGGGCCCTATAGCTACCTAAACCTTGCCTGCCTATATGGGGACCCTATAGCCTACCTAAGCCTTGCCTATCTGGGGCCCCCCTGTAGCCTATCTAAGCTCTGCCTGACTAAATGTACCCCATATAGATTAGCTAAAGCCTGCCTGCCTATTTTGGGCCCCCTATAGCCTGTTTACCTACCTACCTTGGGGGGCCCCCACCTATACCCAAAGCTACCTTTTTGGCCCACCTAACAGCCTAACTGGGGGCCCAGCTACAAACCTAGTTAGTTTAGGGGGGCCCCTCCCAACCTCCCCATACGGCCTCCCAAAGGCTAATGGGGGCCTAACTACTGTCTAAAAAGGGGCCAATTAAATTTTTCCTGAACCTGACAAACAAAATGCCTACCTACCAAACCCCAAAAAATAAAAACCCTAACCGAGGCCTATTACGGGCCTTTACCTACCGGGGCTTTATGAAATGCCTACCCCCTTGGGGTATGAAACGGCCTACCTACCTATTTGGAACCTATAAACCCTCCCGTATCTAGGGGGCTTCCCGGGCCTATCTAAGGGGGTCTAGCTACCTGAAAGGGGGATTTGGGGGGATACAGGCCATGGGTTTTTTTTTTTTTGTAACACAATCTAAAAAGGGGGTAAAATTCTCTTTTCCTTCCCCTCTAGGAGACTGGGGGGGCCTCAAAGGGTTGGCCTGTCCCCCCTCTCCCAAAATCTTGGAAGTTTGTACAGAGGTGGTGGGCAGGGAGTTAGGAGGATGGGAAAATTTGAGGATTTAAAAAAAAAAAATTTTTTTGGTCAAAATTTTTAAAGGAGACAAGTTGGGGGCCTTTGGGTAAGGTCATCATGGAAAAGTCGGGGCTGGATGCAGAAAAAAAGGGGGAAAGTCAACGATTGCAGAGAAAAGTCTCCTGTGAGTAAACAAGTTTTTAACTAACCTTTTAATAACTTATATGTCGGGCAAAAGTCTGTGTAAAATGGTATCTACCACTATTTTGGTGACTGAAATGGGGGTAATAACACTCTGTAGAGCACCGTGGCACACGATACCTCCCAAATATATGGTCAATATATGGGGGTACTATTGGTCTTTGTATACTGATCCATAATAAAATTTTTATGGGTATTATTCTAACAAAGTAAAGGAAAATTATTTATAACGGCTTTTTTTTTTCCCGGGGTTAAATTTTCCCTTTGGTTTGGGGGGGGCAGACGAGGGGGGGAGGAGGAGGGGGCCCCCCCCAAAAAAGTTTGCTAGGGGGCCCGGGCTTTCCCTGGGTTACGCCCCTCCCCTGTCCCCCTTTCAAAAATTCATTTTGGGTTGGTCCGATCTCCTTCCCCTGCCCCCCAAAAAGAAAAAACCATGGCATGATGAAATGATCTCTAGGTGGGTAAAAGGGATTGGGATTCAGTATGTAAATCTTTTTGTAGTGTTTTGTTTTTTTTTTTTTTTACTGAAAATTCCCCTTTTTTAAACTATGATGGATTTATTAAACCCTTTTTGGTTTTAAACCCGTTCCCTTTTCCAATAAAATTTTCCCGGAAAAGGGTTTTAAGTGTCGGAGAGATTTTATTTTTAAAAAACATGTTTTTTTTTGTTGTGTCGGGTGTGGTTTTACTGTTTTTTTCATTTTTAGTAATAAGGTTTTTGGGACAGTCGCCTTTCTTTTTATAGTGCTTGGGGGGCGTGGAAACCACCCTTTTGGGGGGTGACAAAAAACACTGCCACCAAACTCCATCGCTAGAAATTTAAAAAATTTTTGTCAGACACCTTCTACTACTAACACAGGAAAAATAGTGGTAAAAATACATTTAAAAAAAAAACACAAAACCACTTTTTTTTAAAAAATAAACACTCTCCAAAAAACCACCCCCTCTTGACCATTTTAAATTTAATTTAAATGGATTCAATTCTCATCCAACGGGAAATTAAAAGGGGAAACCTTTAAAAAACAGAAAAACTAAAAAACCCCCCCGCATTTGGCTGACGGCTATCTTTAATGGGCCCAGGGGGGATTTAATACTGAATTTTTTTGGCCCTTTAAAAAAAGTTAACCCCCCTTTTTGATAAGTAGTCCCCTAAATTGGTGGGGGGGGGGGGGGGGGGGGAGGTTAGGTGGGTAGGCAAGCAAGGCCCCATTAGGTAGGGGAGGCAAGGGCCCTAGGTAGATAGGCAAAAAGGGCAAAGAACCCGGTGGTATATCCTTTAGATAATAGGTAGGCCCCAAGCAAGTTGGTGGGTAGCCCCAAGCAAGTTGGTGGGTAGGCCCAAGGTAGGTAGGTTGCTAGACGCTAGGTAGGTAGGGGCCCCCCCGGGGGTAGGTTTGTAGGCCACGGGAGTTGGAGCAGTAGATAGGGCCCCCGGTTTTTTGGTAGTTTTTCTGGCCCCAGAAAGGTAGGCCATAGGTAGATTGGCCCTAGGTAGGCAGGCTAATTTTTCACCCCCCGAAAGGAGGGAGGCGTAGTTAGGGTCATTGGGGAGGTGGTAATTTTCCCAAGGAGATTGCCCCAAGTGGCTTGCCAGGTAGGCAGGTGATTGGGTGTAGTTAGGTAGGCAGTAGTTAGGCCTCAGGTATTTAGGTACTAGATTGACCCCAGGTAGGTAGGCCATAGGTAGGTAGGTATAATGGACCTAGATAGGTAGACCGGTAGTAATTTGACCCCAGATAGTTATGCCCCAGGTAGGTAAATTTTCCGCAGGTAGGTAGCTTGCCCCTATTCAGGTAGATTAGCTGTAGGTAGGTAGGCAATAGTTAAACCTGAGGTAAGTAGTTAGATTTCCCCTAATAGGTAAACAGTAATTGGGGCCCCGGGAGAAGGCCATAGGGAGGGAATGGCCCAGGGAGGCATAAAATTAGACCCCATATAGGTAGGCAGTAGTTATGCCCATGGTAGGTAGGTTGCCCCCAGATAGGTAGGTGGCTTGTTCCTCGGTAGGCAGGTCGATTGGCTGTAGGTAGGCAAATGTTAAAGCCCAGGTATGTAGTCAGCTGCCCCAGGTGGTAGGAGACGGCAGTATTACTCTTATGGTAGGTAGATTGCCCCCAGGTAGATTGCCCCCAAGTAGGTAGATTGCCCCCAGGTAGGTAGGTAGACAGTGGTTAGGCCCATGGTCGGTAGGTATATTAACCCCAGCTAGGTAGGCAGTAGTTAGGCCCATGGTAGGTAATTATATTGCCCCTAGGTAGGTAGATTGCCTCCAGATAGGTAGGTAAATTGCCCCCAGGTCGGTAGATTACCCCCAGATAGGTATGTAGATTGCCCCCAGGTAGGTAGATTGCCCCCAGCTAGGTCGATTTCCCCTAGAAAGGTAGGTAAATTGCCCCCAGGTAGGTAGATTTCCCGCAGATAGGTAGGTAAATTGCCACCAGGTAGGTGGATTCCCCCCAGATACGTAGGTAGATTACTCATAGGTAGGTAGTAGATAGGCCTCAGGCAGGTCAGACCCGATTAGGTGAAAAAAAAAATACACTCACCCCTTCCCTTCTCCAATGAGCTGCAGGCCCCGCTGTCGGCCAGGCTTCACTGCGTGATGAGGCGCGTCCAACGACTAGTAGGTTTAAGGCCTATGTCCTTAGAGCTACTAGGAAGGATAGCGGGCAAGCTGCAGTGGCACTGTTCTCTGGTAAACGCCCGCACATATATGCCCATGAGCATTCGGGACAGAGGGCCTGGGCATTCATAAACATAATGTGCGGACTAGGCCTGGCACCCTGTGGGGGTGGGCCCCGTTGTGTGGGACCAGGGGCCCACCGGAGGATTCTCTAGTCTTCCGGTGAACTAGACCGAAACTGGAGGACTGTGTCCTTGTTCATGTTAATGACGGTTTCCAGAGTGTTAGGCTGATTCTAGAACATTCAGTCTTTGAGATAATTGTGATTCTTTGTTGAGAACACTATATGACATATTTAGCACATGATTCAATACATGTGAATCTGAGCGGTGAACCATAATTTTATTATAAAACACATTTAAATTTAATGAACAAAACATGATACAGAAGCAGAATATCTTGTTCTAGAAAACTATAAACAATCTATTTTTATGTTTTAAAATTAACAAAAGAACTTGTTTTATTATGGGTTAACCAAAATTATAGGCATTTTACTTACTCTCAATCTCAGTTTTTTATGTCAATATAAACAGCAACGCCTTGCAACACATTGCCTGCTATGTAATTGGCTGCACGTATCTTCCTTGTTCTGCAGGAACACCGGATATCACAGATCATTGCTGTTATTATTATATCGATATGTCGATACATCGATGATTACGTCTATTCCAATCATTTATATCATTCATAGAATAAGTCTTGGTACTAAATATAACTTAAATAGTTGATCTGACGCATTTCAGGTTTTTAGAAGTTAATGTAAGAGGACGTTTTGTGTTCTGAAAAGCGCCCCTTGGTGACAGAGCCTAAGAACTGAGCATTAAAACCATTTTCTCTTTGTTACACTTTGTTACACTTTTATCTCTAGAAACCGCCAATAAATTTGCTGTACAGGGAAATACAACAGGTATAAACAAATCATAGTAAATTGTAAAATTGAAAGTTTTTCCACCTACAAAGAATGGGGAGAAATCTGTAATTTTTATCGTAGGTACATTTCAACTGTGAGAGACAGAATAAGAAAAATCCAGAAAATCACTTTAAATAATTAATATGCATTTTATTTAATGAAATAAGTATTTGATTGCAATAGAAAAAATAAACTCAATATTTGGTATAGAAACCTTTGTTTGGAATTACAAAGGTCAGACGTTTCCTTTCATTCTTGACCATGTTTGCACAAACAGCAGCAGGGACTTTGACCCATTCTTTCCATACAGATGTTCTCCAGATGTTTCAGGTTTGGGGCTAACACTGGGCTATATTGATTTTCAAAGATTACAAAGATTTTCGATTGGGTTCAGGTCTGGAGACTGGCTAAGCTACTCCAGGATCTTGAAATGCTTCTTACGGAGCCCCTCCTTAGTTGCCCTGCCTGTGTTTTTGGGTTATTGTCGTGCTGGAAAACCTAGCCACGACTCATCCTCAATGTTCTTACTGAGGGAAGTAGGCGGTTGGCTGAAAGCTTGCGAAACATGGCCCCATCCATCCTCCCTTCAATATGGTGCAGTCGTCCAGTCCTCTGTGCAGAAAAGCACCCCCAAAGTATGATGTTCACACCCCCATGCTTCACAGTTGGGATGATGTTCTTGGGGTTGTACTCATCCTTCTTCCTCTAAATACATAGTGTGCAGTTGATACCAAAAAGTTCTAGTTTGGTCTCATCTGACCACATGAGCTTCTCCCATACCTTCTCTGATTCATCCAGATGGTCTTTGGTGAACTTCAAACGGGTCTAGACATGTGCTGGCATGAGCATGGGGACCTTGCATGTCCTGCAGGATTTTAATCCCTGACAACGTAGTGTGTTACTTACGGTAATGTTTGAGATTGTGGTCCAAGCTCTATTCAGGACATTGACCAGGTCCTCCCGTGTATTCCTGGGCTGATTCCTGACCGTTGTCACAATCCTCCTTACCCCACAAGGCAAGATCTTGCATGGAGCCGAAGAACGAGAAACATTGACAGTCATCTGGTGTTTCTTTCATTTTCTAATAATCGCGCCAACAGTTGTTGCCTTCTCACCAAGCTGCTTGCCTATTGTCCTGTGGCCCATCCCAGCCTCGTACAGGTCTAAAATTTTGTCCGTGATGTCCTTAGACAGCTCTTTGGTCGTCGACATGGTGGAGAGGTTGGAGTGTAATTGAGTGTGTGAACAGGTGTCTTTTATACAAGTAACACATTCAAACAGGTGCAATTAATACAGGTAATGAGTGCAGAGTAGGAGCGATTCTTAAAGAAAAACTAACAGGTCAGTGAGAGAGAATTTTTGCTGGTTGGTAGGTGATCAAATACTTATTTCATGCAATAAAATTTAAATATTTAAAAATCATGCAATGTGATTTTCTGGATTTTTTTTAGAGTCTATCTCTCACAGTTGAAGTGTACCTATGATAAAAGTTACAGACCTTTCCATTCTTTGTAGGTGGGAAAACCTGCAAAATCGCCAGTGTATCAAATATTTATTTTCACCCACTGTATGTGCTGGATATTAATATATTATTTAATTGAAACCGTAATTATTTCCAGGGCTCTGAGCATTTGAAAGGGGTTTAAACGCATGAGACCAAAATAAATATAAAAATGTTATTAAATAACCAACAAATTAGTACAGAAGGAGAGGGCCCTGCTTACAATATATAAGGAGGGGAAGGAGACCGAATGTTGATGTTCATATAATTGTGATAATTATATATTTATTTTATTCATTTATATAGTGCTGTTATATTCCATAGTGCTGTACAGAGATTATCAATATTCATATTGGTCTCTGCAAGGCACCAGTGCTAACCACTGAGCCACTGTGCTGTCCATATTTCCTTTATGCTAATGCAGCACAAGCAAAAATTATATTATTTTTAAGTATTGCTTTAGATCCCATTCATGGTTCAGTTTTACAGTGTCTTCTTTTATCTCAGGTTCTATTGTGCTTTTCCCTAGACTGTAAGAACATGGAAATGACAGCATGACATTAGCAGGGTGTTCCCATCTCAGAACGTTGAGGTTTATATGTAGGATATGACCTAAAGCTATGATATATGACAATATGCTGAACCCAAGAACAGAAGAGCTGAGGTCCTTTCAGTTTTGCCCATGCACTGAGATTTTCTTATTAAACTGAATACATTGTACTGAATTTAAAAGGGTTGTCAAACCATGCTGTTTTACAAGGCCACAGGCAGCTTCAGGCTCTTGCCTCCTGTTCAGGCTGTGGGCAGTTCTACAGCTGTGATTGGCATATCAGCACTGCTAGTCCAAGCTGATTCTGTTAGGCTATGTTCACACGGCTTAATTGCGGGACGTAATTACGCCCCGCAATTACGCCGTGTGGACAGGGACGGGGCGGGAGCGGGGGAGTGAGCGGGGGGCCGGCCCTTCGCCGGCCCATAGACAATCACGGCTAGCGGCGCGTATACGCCGCGAGAAAGTGACATGTCAATCATCTCCCCGCCCAGCGGTTTAGCCGGGCGGGGCGAGGGGACGTAATCCATAGTTCTCTATGAGAACTGTGAATTACCGTAATGAATGGGCCGTTTTCGGCCTGTAATTGGCGCACTTCGGCGCGTAATTACGGACCGAAATACGGCCCATTTTAAACCGTGTGAACATGCCTTTACAGTGACAAGAGTTCTGGAGGTTTGTAAACCGTAGTGCACAAAGCTACATAGGTCAAAATATGTCCATGTTGTATGTGCAGGATACAGTGACCCCTCACAGGGCTCAGCTGGCGGGGAGGAGGGATAGCTTTTCCCTCCATGTCAGGGTGGGGCAGGCTGGACATGCTGCACATTTCTTTTTTGTAGGTCATAGGGAGGGTTGTGTATCATGTCTGTGTGCAATCATCTGTGAGGTGGGGGAGGGATGAGGCCTCTGTGCTGCTGTTCCTGATCTCCATGTATGAGGAGGAGGCGCAGGTTCTGTATAACAGACTGATATTAGGTGGGCGGGGCGCTCTCTGTGCTTTCCTTTCTTGTTTGTGTGCTGCTCATGTTTCCTGAGTGGTGGGTGGGGGTGGTATAGGCTCAGTGCTCATATCTCTGCTGTGGGCTGTGGTGGAGGATCTGTGTGGGGGAGGGTTGGCTCATTTCCTCTCACATGATTATACAACACTTCTGTGTCTGGCGGAGGGAGGACTGTGTCCTTGCTTGTTAATGATGGTTTCCAGAGAGTGAGTTTGATTCTAGAACGTTCAGTCTTTGAGATCATTGTTTGTTGAGAATACTGTATGATATATGTAGCACCTGATTTAATACATGTCAATATTATTATAAAACATATTCACATTTGTTTTCCTGTGACACTTTTCTAATTCAAATCAAGGGGATTAGTGGACGACAGTGACAGTGTAACCTATGACTCTATGTACAGAATATGTGGGCGCCCCAGAAATGATGCTGCAGTGAAATATTTTGTTTGGCGCCAAATAATGAACAATACATAATATTGAAGCGGAAGAGCTTGTTCTAGAAAACTATAAACATCTATACATTTTTATGTTTCAAAATTAACAAAAGAACTTGTTCTATTGAGGGTTAACCAAAACTATAAGCTCTTTATTTACTCTCAGTTTTTTATGTCAATCTTAACAGCAACACCTCGCAACACATCGCCTGTGTCATGATCATGCCTGACAGAACCTCAGCTTTGGGCTCTGTTCGCCGGCTGCGGCCGTTGCGATGGAAGCCCTGGTTTCTTACTTGATGTTTTGGAATTGTATTCACTAAGTGTGAACTGTGTTCTCCTCACTCTTTGCTTGATTGACTCCTGGCCAACGCCCTGGCCAGGAATCCTCCAGCACTCTTGGAGTTAATGAGTTTCTCCTTTTGATTGACAACCTTCTGTTCCTATCCAGCCTTGTGTTTCTTTCCACCTATGACCTCAATCCTGCCTTCCTTGGTTCCCTATTTAAAGGTTTTATTTCACCTTCATCATTGCCTGCTATAGAGGTCTTCTGCCTGTAGCTAGCGTTGCCTTTATTCTGTCCTTTCTGTTGCCTGACCCTGCTGCGCTACTGACCATTCTTTCTCCTTGTGATTTTGTACTTCTGCACCCGACTGATATTGACCTTTGGCTTGTCTTACGTTTTTCTCTCTGTCTCCCGATTTGGTACTGCGCTGCCCACTTGCTGCCAACCTTGCTTGCCTGACATTCCCTTATTGTGTTTTGTATTTGTTTATCTGTGTCTTGTGTCCCCACGTATTCAGTGTAGTCTTCAGTCTTCTGGTTGGGGCCGACCTTTTAAGGAGTCGGGTACCCCCAAAAGGCAGGGACAGGGGTTGGGACCAGCGTCAGGGCCTCACTCTGTCTGTGTCTTCTCGCGTGTCCCTGACTGGTCCCTGACAGCCTGCTGTGTAATTGGCTGCACGTATCTTCCTGTTCTGCAGGAACGCTGGATATCACAGATCATTGCTATTATTATTACGTTATCAATATGTCGATACATCGATGATTTCTTCTATTCCAAACAATAAAGGGGTTGTCTCACTACAATGATTGCTTTTTATTTTGAAGATCTTGCAAAAACAAGTCACTTTGCAATATGTGTCCATTAACAGTGTCCTACCTATTCTGAGATATCCCCTCTTCTATAGGCTGCATCAGCTCCTCAGATCTCTATAGCTACAGACCTGTTTGATCTCTCCTGATAGGCTGCCAGCACTGGTTGCTATAGCTACAGACCTGGCTTCTACTGCAGCTTAGTAGAAGCCAGTAAACACATCCCTGAAATCAAAATGAAACTAAGAAAACAGGACTGAGGCAAGATGAATCAATGTAGCGAGACAACCCCTTTAATATCATTCACAGAATAAGTCTTTGCACTAAATAGAATTTAAATAGTTGATCTGACACATTCCAGGCTTTTAGGAGTTAATTGTTATGTAGGTGGAAGTTTTATGCTCTGAAAAGCGTCGCCTGGTGACAGAGCGTAAGAACTGAGCCTTTTTAGAGCCATTTTCTCTTTGTTATCTCTGGAGCCGCCAATAAATTTGCTGTACAGGGAAATACAACAGGTATAAACAAATCATAGTAAATTGTAAAATGAAACGTTCCTGCCACCAGCTCTATGTGCTGGATATTAATCTTATTTATTTTCAAGCATCATTATTTCCCGATCCCTGAACATTTGGAAGGGGTTTAAACGCATGAGACCAAAACAAATACGATAATATCACTAAATAACCAACAAACTGCTGCAGAAGGAGAAGACCCTGCTTACAATATACAAAGAAGGGGAAGGGGAACAAGTTTTGAGGGACAGACATATTCATATGATTATTATATATTTATTAATTTCTATAGCGCTGTACAGAGGTTATCATTGTCCACATTGGTCCCTGTCGTCAATGGGGCTCACAATCTGAATTTCAGATTGTGAGCCCCATTGAATTTCAGATTAGCATAGCGGCATGCTTTAGGCTTCTTGCAGATGTTGTCCTTGGTGGGATTTGAACCCAGGACTCCAACGCTGCACGGCAATAGCTCTAACTAGAGATAAGCGAATTTCTCAAAAATGCGATTCGGCTGATTAGCTGAATTTTTCCCCAAAATTTGTTACGTTCTGAATGTATTCACAATGAATCGCATCAAAAAACAGCTATTTCCTGGCTTCAGAGAGCTTGTATGGTGTTGTAGAACATTGTGCCATGCAGAAATATGCATAGGGAGCGTGGTTTGGTATTGAAACAATGCTGTGATTTAGTATGACAGACAGATGAGAGCCGCTGCTCTTAGAATCGCATCACACTTCACTTATCTGGGCAGTTACAGGGTCAAAACTGACCAAATAACTGACAGGGTAATGTCAGCTCCAACTGGAAAGAACCGAGCAGAGGGCCAAGATCCCACTATAGCATCAAAGAGTGCACTCCTTTTACATGGTCATCAGATGACTCCACAGATTATGGCAGACCCTGTTCTGTCAAACACTGATACATGTTGAGGCCACCCCTCCCTCGAAAGTGTGGCGAGAGTGTCGGCAGTAATTTTGCATTGACGTCATTTTGCCCTTCCTTTGATCCGTCAATGTCCGCTTTAAAACAGTCAATATTCCATCAGAATTGCTAAAGCCAAAAAGAAACAGGAGTTGATCCAAAACAAATGGAATATTTGCATGTCTTCTGTGTTTTGTATCCACTCCTGCTTTTGGCTACTTAATCATCAGACAATCCTGATGCAAACAAAGAACCATGTCATACTGGCCTTTGAAATACAGCTTGTGTATTTGTCATATATACACACATCTCCATTAAAGGCAGGTTATTATTTTGGGATGTTGTTCTCTGCGCCAAAGAGGTACTTTTTTCACCTATAAGGTGAAACACCTTTGACATATAGCTTGTGTATTTGTCATATACACACAACTCCATTACAGGCAGGTTATTATTTTGGGATATTGGGCTCTGCGCCAAAGAGTTACTTTTTTCACTTATAAGGTGAAACACCTTTGAAATACAGCTTGTGTATTTGTCATATACACACATCTACAGACAGAGAGGTAACAGGCCTCTCACATGGGAGGGGCAGTGTCACATATGTTTCTGGAGCAGGCACAGGTCGCAGCACAGTAAGTGGACGTCACAGCAGGGGTCACTCGGCGAGGCCAGAGCTACCAGTGTCATCTATTGGCCATGTGTTGACCACCAAGCCAACAGTTTTTTGAATTGTTGACTAGGTCATCCACTTCCTATAAGATGACATCTGACAACCCCAGCCAAGAGTCGATGAGTTCGTCAGACACAACCCTTAGTTGGCATGGCCCAGGAGCAGGTCAAGGCCCTCACCTGTCCTCAACCCGCCTCTGTCCCGTTCAGATCCCTCAGCCAGAACTACTATGTGCTGTGGGCTCTGTGCCACTATACAGCGAGGACGAAGTATTTGAGGACAGTGAGCAGCTACTGGACAGCAAAGAGTTGGGGCAGACATCCGCTGCTTCTTGCCGTAGGCAGGCAAGTAGTTTTGAGAAGAGTGGCATGGGTGGTTATGTTGCGAGCAGACAGGCTCTGTGCACCGAGACCATTGAGGAGGACAGCAGTGACGGGCAAACACTAATCGATGACCATGCAGCCGATTGCACTTTGGAGCTGGGTAAAGCAAGGGCTTCATCATCATCGTCGGGAGAAGAGGTTGGCAGCTTGCGTGTCAGGCAGCGGCGCAGCCAGCAAGTTGGTAGTGTGGTCGGGAGTCAGCAGGGCGACAGCAATGCGTGGTCGGGAACCAAACGGCCACGAAGTAGACCACCTGCTTTGCAGGTCCGTTCCGGCTCAGACAGTAGTGGGGCTCACCGAGGCAGCGGCGGTAGCAGTCACTCAGTGCAGAGCATTGATGGTAAAATCACCTACTCGGCGGTGTGGAAGTTTTTTGCCAAGACACTGAAGGAGACGAACATGGCTATACATAGAATCTGTGGGCAGAAAGTGAAGCGTGGCCAGTGACCTAACATTGGCATATGCAGCGTCACCATCCAGTGGCCTGGGAGAAATGTGTCTCAGATGTGGTGGTCCATCCTGCCGCAGCAACAGCAGCAGCACCCAGTGGCATGCATCCCATTTCAGGCAATCAAGGTTCCACCAGCCCTGCTGAAGGGAGCTTTCTCATCATCTACCGGTCCAGATGTTCCTGTTCCATGTTGCCTCCACCTCCACACTCTGTCATTGTGCCACTCTGTGGCCTACTCATGCTGCTGCCAACTGACCACTCTCTTACTCGAACACCCTGTGGTTTCCTAATGCTGTTTCCCCCCTCCACCACTCTATGACATTTCCACTATGTTTGGTTTTCCCCTTCTTTTAATCTGTCAGAAGGAATGAAAAAGACAAACACAACCGATTGTGTCTTCGGAGAAGCCGTAAGGCCAGTATGACATGGTCCTTTGTTTGCATCAAGATTGTCTGATGATTAGGTAGCCAAAATTTCATTTACTTCTCATCTCTGTTTTGGATCAACTCCTGTTTCTTTTTGGCTTTAGCAATACTGTTGGATTATTGACCGATTGAAAGCGGACACTGACGGATCAAAGGAAGAGCAAAATAATCAATGACGTCAATACAAAATTACTGCTGACACTCTCTCCACTCTTTTAGGGGAGGAGGGGCTCTACATGTATCAGCATTTAATAGAACAGATTTTGTCATAATCTGTGGAATCATCAAGATAGTTCCCCACAATAAGTGAAAAAAAGTAACTCTTTGGCACAGAGAGCAATATCCCTGCAAAAAAAACACTGGTTCAGGAACATGTGTGTATATGACACACACACTGTGTAGTTGAAAGGTTTTTCACCCTAGTCACTATGAAATCGGAAGTATATGGCGCAGAGGACAATATCCCAAAATAATAACTTGCCTTTAATGGAGATGGGTGTATATGGCAAATACACAAGCTGTATTTCAAAGGTGTTTCACCTTATAAGAGAAAAAAGTAACTCTTTGGCGCATAAAACAATATCCCAAAAAAATAACCTGCCTGTAATGGAGTTGTGTGTATATGAGAAATACACAAGCTGTATTTCAAAGATAGTTCACCACAATAAGTGTAACTCTTTGGCACATAGAGTAATATCCCAAAATAAAACAAATGCTGGTTTAGGAACATGTGTGTATATGACACACACAGACACATACAAACTGACACAGACACACAGACACACAGACACACACTGTATAGTTGAAAGGTATTTTACCCCAGTAGCTATAAAATGGGAACTATTTGGCACAGAGTGCAATCTAGTGCTGCTGCAGAGAGATCTGTGTACATAAGAGACACAGTGGCAAGTGGCAGAATTTAAAATGGCTGCCCTATTTATAGGGCTGTGACATCACAGAAGCTGGCTGGTTGCTAATTGGCTGAGTGCATGTCATAGCATTGAGGGCGTTCCTTTCTTTCTCCCATAGTTCTTTGCCCCATGTCATGCAATGTGCTCGCAGCCAATTTAGAAAAAAAGACGATTTGTTACCACGAATCGCCAGGAAATTTGGCTTTGTTTAGAATCAAATTTTTCCTGAATCGATTCACTATCCTTAGTTCTAACCACTGAGCCACTGTGCTGTCCATATTTTATATATGCTAACGCAGCACAAGCAAAAATTGTATTATGATTAATCCAGTATTGTTTAGATCTCAGTCATGGTTCAGATTTACAGCATCTTACTTCTTTTACCTCAGGGTCACTTGTCCCCAAACTGACGGAACATGGAAGTGACAGCATGACATTAGCAGGGTTTTCCCATCTTAGAACGTTGAGACTTACATGTAGGATGTGACCTAAAGCTATGATTGTGGGAGACTTCTAGGAAAATATACTTAACCCAAGAACAGAAGAGCTGAGGTCTTTTCAGTTTTGTCCCTGCACTGAGATTTTCTTATTACACTGAATACATTTTACTGGATTTAAAGGGGTTGGCTCACCACAGTCAGCTTCAGGCTCTCACTTCATATGTAAGGGGGCTTCATATGTACATGTTGTGGGCGACAGGTCAGAAAAGAGGCGCCACCACGGCAGTTTTAAAGTGCTTTAAATGAGTGTAAAGTGTGGTCGAAGGTATGAACCTGTCAGAAATCTGACGTGTGGTATACTTTGCATACCGTGGCAGAGCATATTTTAGGTGCATAGCTTAGGCTCATTAAAATGTGTCATGCCTGTGGCAAACTGCACCTAGTTTTATTGCACGACTGTCCATACATTTATAGAATAAGGGCTTGTCCCCACGGCACGGGTTTTTGGACAGTTTTACAGACGGTTTTCAGTTTTGAAAACCGTCTGTAAACCTACTGACAAACTTTTAAACGGACCTCTATGGAAAACCCAGCAGCGGTCCCCACTGGTTTTTTACACCGCCGGTCGGATATTCCAACTGGTATTTGCTCTCTGCCGTGGGGATGGGCCCTAAGGCTACGACAGTTTATTGGTGCAAAATACACCAAAAAAATGACAAAGCCCAATTCTGAGGTGTCACCTTGTATGTACAGGATACAGTGACCCCTCACAGGGCTCAGCTGGCGGGGAGGAGGGATAGCTTTTCTCTCCATGTCAGGGTGGGGCAGGCTGGACATGCTGCACATTTCTTTTTTGTTGGTCATAGGGAGGGTTGTGTATCATGTCTGTGTGTAATCATCTGTGAGGTGGGGGAGGCATGAGGCCTCTGTGCTGCTGTTCCTGATCTCCATGTATGAGGAGGAGGTGCAGGGTCTGTGCTTATAACAGACTGATATTATGAAGGAGGGGCGCTCTCTGTGTTTTCCTGAGTCGCTGTTTATGTGCAGCTCATATTTCCAGATTGGACAGTGGGCAGTGTCGGACCGGGGGCCTGGGGCGCACAAGGGAGTTGATCCTGGTGGCTCACCCTACAGCTAATGTACATGAAAATATTATCTGCCTCTCGGACATAAATGTGTCCATTTTACCACATAATACAGTGTGCAAAACAGAACTGTATTGTGTAGTATGCAATACCAAGTGAGTTACATATCTGTCTCACACATTTGTCACAGTCTAACATACGGTATCAGACACATGGCAAAGTAGCCCCATCCATATCACCCTCCCCCGCCAACCCACATACAATGTCTGCCTACAAGTTTCCCTTGGTCCCGCACCTTGCCACCTTCTAAAATAAACACTACTATAAACATGGGCAAGAAGGTAAAAGTAATCCCTCCTAATCCCAGGGACAGACGTGCACTCACTCTTACAATCAGGGACAAGTGTGCATTGCCACTTTAGAAGCGCTGATACAACCTACATTACCGCAATATAGAGACCACTTAGTGGTCAGACACCAACTCAGGTATAACCTACAATATCGCCATATAGAGACCACATAGTGGTCAGTCAACAGCTCAGGTATAACCTACAGTACCGCCATATAGAGACCAGATAATGATCAGACACCAGATTAGGTATAACCTACAACACCACCATGTAGACACCAGCTCAGCTCATCAACACCTGACATTGTCTACAGTACTGACCCAACACAGAAGACAATAACCCCTGACATCCAGGGACTTACAAGAGAAGTCTTATCTGATGAGTCATTCTCTTCTCTCGAGCGTTCTTTTTCCTTTTTTTCTCCTTTTCAGTCCAGATCACCTAAAGATTCTCCACCCAAACTCGCCCCTGCAGAATTTACACACAAATATCTGAGAATCCTCACTTTTCCAGCACCTATCTACCTATTCCCACCTCTTTACAAACTTAACAGGGGTGGGAGAGTGGGTAAGGGGCCCTGCTTTGGCCCCGTCTCCTAGGGGTAGGGAGGGTAAGGGACTAACCCCCCGCTACGGGGTTTGCCCGTACCCTCAGAATCATATTACCATGTAGGTTGGGAAGGCTAGGTAGGTAGGTAAATAGGCAAGGCCCCAGATAGCTAGGTAGGTAATATTTAGATAGGTAGACCCACATTGAGTAAGTTGGTAGGTCCTAGGTAGGCCATCCTCAGGGAGGTTGGTGAGTAGGCCAAAGTAAGGTAGATAAGTAAGCCCCAAGTAGGGAAGTTGAGGGGCCCACAGGTGGGTAGGTAGATATACCCCAGGTAGGTAAGTAGGCCCCAGTTAGGTTGTTGGTAGTTATATCCCCAGTTAGGTAGCCTGTAGGTAGTAAGGGCCCCAGTTATGTTGGCAGTAGGTAGTTAGGACAAACAGTTAGGTAGGCAGTAGGTAGTTAGGGAACAAGTTAGGTAGGCTATAGGTAGTTAGGGCCCCAGTTAGGTAGGCAGTAGGTATAATGGTCCCAGTTAGGAAGGCAGTAGGTAGTTAGGGCCTGGGTTAGGTAGGCTGTAGATAGTTAGGATCCCAGTTAGGTAGGCTGAAGTTAGTTAGGGCCCAAGTTAGGTAGGTAGTAGGTAGCTAGGGCCCCAGTTCAGTAGGCAGGAGGTAGTTAGGGTGCCAGATAGATAGGCTGTAGGGAGGGCCACATTACTGAAGAAAAAAAACCTTCCCTCTCTCTCGTTCCCCCGACGTGACGAGCCCCGGCCCAGCTATCTAGTGAAGCCCGGTACAGGTGGTGCGATGATGTGACATCATGGCGCCGCCTACATCACCACCGAGGCTTTAGGCTTACCAGGTTGAATAGTAGAGAAGAGTCCACTAAGATAGGATAGATGTTCTATATTTTGATAGATTCCCGTACAGTCAGTGTACTGGGCCGGTGGGAAATCTGGAAACCGACCGCGTTTTTTTTTTTTTTTGTGCAAACCTGCGGCAATGTGATGTTAAAGTACTGTCGTATTTTCAACGGTATTTTAACATTAGCTGTGTAGACATAGCCTTAGAAGGAAAAAATGAGGAAAAGCACAACACAAAGATATAAGAGAAGATGCTCCAGAATTGTTATTTCACAGGGAACACAAGTATTCAGATGCAGCAAGGAAAAATACTTTCTTTGATTCTTGCACTAAAATAAATCCTGTTAAAATTCCATAATTATTATTCCAGAAATGTAAAAAAAAAGTCCTTTCTGGTGCGTTTCGATCTTCACTGGAGCTCTTACTCGTAGCACGGACGAAGACAAACTAAGAGGTTTAAAAGCCAACCAAATCGTTACTATCAAATAGAAAGCAAATGCTGATTAGTCATTAAACCAATCCAATTATTAGATTAAGTACACAACCAACTATTAGGCTATGTTCACATGGCTAAAAATTGGACGTATTTCAGTCCGTAACTAAGCGCCGGAGTGCGCAAATTACGGCTGGAATACGTCCCAGTAATTACGGTAATCCACAGTTCTCATAGAGAACTATGGATTACGTCTCCTCTCCCTGGTCGGCGAATACGCCGAGGGGGGAGATAAGTGACATGTGAATTACTAGCGGCGTATACGCGCCGCTGGTAATGAATGTCTATGGGCCAGCGAGGTGCCGGCCCCCCGCACCCGCCCCCGCTCCCGCCCTGCCCCGCTTTTAAGGAGTGTTCCAGGACGTATTCATGCTCATTGGTCTGGGTACAAGTTGGTGTAAGTAAAAATATTCATGTCTGATCGTCCGTTGGGTTATGAGTAAAAATAGCAGATAAACTTCATATCGACCCTGCGGACGGTCTCCTTCATTCCCGGCTGGTGGTCCATACAGTACATCCCAGCTGAAGCACAGAACATTCATCGTTCACCTGACAGGTGCAGCCAATCACAGGTCACCAGCACCTGACCTCTCTGGCCTGTAATTGGCTGGAGTAGTTACGTCACCAATGAATGTTCCGTGCTTCAGCCCGTAATGAACGCACCGGCAGCCGGGAGTGAAGGAGAACATCCGGAAGGTAAATATGAAGTTAGTACGGTTGAAAAAAGACACGTGTCCATCAAGTTTAACCAAGGGTGGGTAAAATGTGGGCGAAGGGAGGGAGACAAGGATTTTAAGCCCAGCATTCCCACTGGTGAATTCCCTGAGTCCCACAAGGCAAGAACCAATCAGCTCCAAGGGAGACCCAATCTCTGACCCCAGAGCCACCACCAGCCAGGATCCAGAACTTTACATGGCTATGTACATATTAATATTCTTTAGTTTCAGGTAGGTATCTAAGCCTTTCTTTAAACTCCCAACTGTTCCTTCTGTGACCAGCTCCTCAGGCGACTATTCCACAAATTTACAGTTCTTACGCATTTCTCCTCTGGAGATTGAATCCTTTTCTCTCTAGCCGAAGGGAATGTCCCTTTGTCTTTTGAGGGGGATTTACATGAAATAATTTTTCTCCATACTTTTTGTAGGGACCATTTATATATTTATATAAATTAACCATGTTCCCCTGAAACCGTCTTTTCTCAAGACTAAATAAGTTCAATTCTACTAACCTCTCCTCATAACTAAGATGCTCCATTCCCCTTATAAGTTTGGTTGCTCATCTTTGCACTCTCTCTAGCTCCATTACATCTTTTCTATAAACTGGGGCCCAGAACTGAACAGCATATTCTAAGTGAGGTCGAACCAATGCTTTGTACAACGGTAGAATTACATCATTGTCCCGCGAGTCCATGCCTCTTTTGATACACGCCAATATCTTGCCTTAGAGGCAGCTGATTGACATTGCATGCTGTTCTGTAGTCTATGATCTACAAGAACGCCAAGATCTTTCTCAACAAGCGATTCTCCAAGTTTTTCTCCCCCTAGGAAACATGATGCCTGCAGATTATTTGTACCCAGATGCAGAACCTTACATTTATCTGCTATTTTTACTTAAACCAACTTGTACTTACACCAATGAGCATGAATAGGTCCCGGGACACCCCTTTAAGCTACACCTCTGATCTTTTCTATCCTAATAGTGAAAGTTTATCAATTTGCTATGAAACCAAGTAGTTGATGACTAGATGGCAAGATATGCACATCACCTGTTATGTGTGAATAGACTAGCTGGGTTACCATGTCGCGATACTGCATGTGTTTTGCTGAATGCATGCGGGTTTGTCGTTAACTTGTATGCAGTAACATGTGAGCCTAGTCTTAGGGTGCTTTCACACAGAGCGTTTTTTATGCTTTTTTTGCAGAAAGGCACAGCATTAATTGCTGTGTAGTTCTGCAAAAACACGCACCAAAAACGCATCAAAAACGCACCAAAAAAATGCTGCATGTGAAAGCACCCTTAGGCAATGTTCACACGGCTTATTCAAGCCGTAATTGCGGGACGGATTTCGCCCGCAGTTACGGCTTGAATAAGGGGCGGGGGTGCGGCGGGGGAGCTGCTCGCCGGCCCCACAGACAATGCATTATTTACGGCGCGTATGCGCTGTAAATAATGTGCATGTCACTTTCTCCTCCCTCTAGTTCTCTATGAGACAGGGACGGATTGGAGCCGTACTGCGGCCAAATAAGCCGTGTGAACAAGGCCTTACTGTTTGCGTTTTTTTTTTAATGCAGGTGGTTTGGAACAAACTCTAATTTGGAATATAGAAATGTGGATAATTAAAAAAAACATGCAT
The DNA here is from genome assembly GCA_025379985.1 of Phyllomedusa bahiana. Taxonomy (NCBI): domain Eukaryota; kingdom Metazoa; phylum Chordata; class Amphibia; order Anura; family Hylidae; genus Phyllomedusa; species Phyllomedusa bahiana. Next base: position 32,072 of record JAODAL010016786.1, read on the forward strand.
ATTTTTAAAAACAGAAAATCAACATGTGAACATAGTCTAGATATTCCTAAATATAAGTGGGACATATTTCCATTCTGTTACTTGGAATATGTTTTCTTCTTTAAGAATGAACAATATTTTACATCCGTTTTTAGAGATTCTGTTTGTCATGGATATCACCAATTATGTTTGAGTTATACAGTAAAATATGTATAGCGAAATAAACAGATCATTGCTGTTATTATTTTGTTATAGATCGAGCGATACATTTATAATTCCTTTTATTACAAACTTTAGTATCATTTGTTGAATAAGCACTTGCACTAATAAAAATTTAAAGGGGTGTTCCCATGTGTACTTTTCAGCGCTGCAGGTCGGCTCGTAGGTATCTATGAGCCGACCTTCACAGAGAATAAGGAGGACAGAGTTTGCAGCCATCCTCCCCATTCATTTTTATAAGTTTTGAATATAGATGAATGAGTGCTAGCCATGAGTCTACCTGCAGCGCTGCAGAGCCTTAGGCCATGTTCACACGGCTTAATTGCGGGGCATAATTACGCCCCACAATTATGCCGTGTGGACGGGGGCCCATAGACTATCATTACTAGTGCCGCGTATACGCCGCTAGTAAATGACATGTCACTTATCTCCCCCTGCGGCGGATTCGCTGAGCGGGGAGAGGAGACGTAATCCATAGTTCTCTATGAGAACTGTGGATTACCGTAATTGCTGGGACGTATTTCAGCCCGTAATTCGCGCAGTACGCCGCGTTTTACGTGCTGAAATATGTGCCCAAATAAGCCGTGTGAACATAGCCTTAGAGTATGTTCACACGCCGTGTTGACTCATTGTTTGCATACACTTTTCGATGCGTTTTTGGATGTCTCACTGCGACTTTTGGATCAGTTCCAGGAATTGACATATCAATTTTTGGAATGGATCCAAAAGACGCAGTGAGACCCTAAATGTCAATTCTTGGTTTGAAAGATGCAGCAGGGGCCTATAATAAACTATAGGGTGCGATCCTGCTGCATCCAACTTGCATCCAAACACACAGCTGCATGTTGGATACGTGTTGGATCCGTTTAGGATCTGATTGATGCTGCATTTTTTGGATGCGATCTTCGGATCCAACACAGATCCAAAATCAGATCCAAAAATCCATTTAAACAGTTGACCTGATACATTCCATGTTTAAAGAGTTAATTAGTATACACAGATTATAATCATTATTTGTTGGCAGCACATCTCACTGTGTAAACAGGGGATATGCAGCCAGGATAATAAAAGTCACTGGCTGCACAATCATAAGTTATAAATGATGATAACGTGGCTGTTCAGCCCTATACTTGAGTAGGGTGCAGGCTTCCTGCAGAGTAAGTTCAAATGTTCCGCTATTTACATGTAGTTTTGGAAGCCCAAATAGGATTGGGTCATAATCAGAGAACATAAATTAAAGTGGTTTTCTCATCAGGCTGCCAGCTTCAGGCTCCTACTTCTTGGTCAGGTTGTGGATGTATCTACAGCAGTGATTGGCATGTCAGCTCTGTTATTCCTATGGACATTGTTAACAGAATGTTTTAAATAATAAGGAAGAAGGCAACATTGTTAAGGTTTGTCAGTAATATAGATAAACAAGCTCCTAGGCTGCTGTTAAGGCACAGCAGGAAGTGACCTCTCCATAGTAAGCCATGGCAGGGGGAGCAATGACAGCAGAGAGAGTTCCAGAGCAGATCTTAACAGCAATATCTTAGGTATTTATTTTCCTTTGTCTACATATTTATAACTAATCAATGTGGTAAGAAAAGTCCTTTAAGGAGGGACGGAGACTTAGTTTTAAATCCATTCTTGGTTTTGCCTTCAAAAACTGCATCTAAAAAGCTGAACATATGAACCCCCCTAAAGGAGTGCTAAACTGATTTGCAATAATTTATTTCTAACGGGGAATTATCGGCTTGTGTAAAAAGACTATTAGTCTGTGCTGCTCATGTTTCCAGAATGGATTATGGGGAGGGATAGGCTTAGTGCTCATGTCTCTGCTGTGGGCAGTGGTGAAGTCTCATTTGTGCGTGGGGGAGGGTTGGCTTATTCTCTCTCACATGTTTCTACAACTTTCCTGTGTCATGTTTAGGGTGCTTTCACACGGTGGGTTTGTTCATGCGTTTTTTGTGCAGGAAGGCACACCAATTAATGCTGTACATTGCTGCACAAAAATCATGGCAAAAATTGCAATAAATTTGTGGTAGCAATATACAGCATGAATTGCTGTGCCTTCTTGGATAAAAAACGTATTGAAAAAATGCATAAAAAACGCACTGTGTGAAAGCAATCTAACTCCTGAATGTGAGGCTGATTCTAGATATTTTGTTTCCTGTTAACCCCTTACCGCCAGAGCCAGTTTTGGCTTTAATGACAGAGCCCCATTTTTTTTAAATCTGACATGTGACACTTTATGAGAATTAACTTTTTCCTATCCATGTGATTCAGAGAGTGTTTTCTTGTGACATATTGTCAGTGTCACGGGGGTCGCGGGCTCCGCGGCCCCCCGCGACCACATCCCCGCTCGCAGGGGGTCTGGCGCGGCGGCTGCGGCGGCCCGCGACCACCCCTCTGCTGCCTCGGCGCCGCCTCTCTTACCTGGCCGCGCTCCAGTGAACGCCGCGCCTGCCTGTCCCGGCCGTCGCGCGCGTGGCCGCCGCTTAAGGCGCGCGCGCGCCGGCTTCTCTAAATTTAAAGGGCCAGTGTCCCGATAATTGGTTATTGTCGGGCGCTGGTCCTATTTAAGGTATCCGCCCCCAGTACTTCCTGCCAGTCTGTTGGTGTGTTTTTGGTGTGTTAGAGAGTATTGGAGTTCCGTATTGATTACCCGTGTACCAGTCCGCTTGCTTACGTTTCCTGACCTTGCCTGTTTGCCGCCTGCCCTGACCGTCTGCCCGTCTCTGACTACGAACCTCTGCTGCCTGCCCTGACCTTCTGCCTGTCCCCGACTACGCCTCCGGATTACGTTTCTGTACCACGCTGTACCCCGGCCGCCATCGCAAGCAAGTCACGTCAGGGGTAACGACCTGGTAGCCTCACGCCGCAGCAAGTCCATCCCGCTTTGCGGCGGGCTCTGGTGAAAACCGGGGGCTACTTAGACTCCGTTCCCTGGCGTGGCTTAGCTATCATCGCTTGCATTGGCCCAGCGGATCCACTCCTCCGTTACAGTACAGACTGGCCATGGATTCCGCCAGGGTACCTCTGCCTGATCTCCGGGACATCACTACAGCTGTCGCCCAGCAGAGTCAACGCATCGACCAGCTTGCGGCCATGATGCAGAACCTGGCGACTCGTCTGCCTCCATCGGCTACCGCCTCTGCACCTGCATCCGTTGCTCCGGCATCCATTGCTCTACCTGCTTCGGCTTCAGGACCGTCTCTGCATCTGCCACTCCCCTCACGCTACGATGGAGACCCCAAGAAGTGCCGAGGGTTCATCAGCCAGTGCTCCATCCACCTCGAAATGATGGGGCACCAATTCCCTACAGAGCGAGCCAAGGTGGCCTTCATAATCAGCCTCTTGTCTGGAGAAGCCTTGGCTTGGGCTACGCCTCTATGGGATCGAGGGGATCCTCTGACGGCGGCCTCCCAAACGTTTTTCCCTCCGGGGGGGTTTTTCCCCACCCCTCTTTTGAGGAAACCCGGCCCGTTACTTCCCTTTGGCCCCCCCAAAGGCCCCTGCGCCGCCGGCTACGTCCCGGGGGGACACCAAAATCGGCTTAGTATTTTTGGAATGCATTTCCCCCACCCTCCCCTTCGGAGCTTTACTGGAACAAAAGAAACATTTGGGGCCACATTTTGGCAAGGCCCCCTCGGGGGGAATAAGGACGAGCCGCCCGGGTGGGGGTTTACCAAAATGCCTTGGATGACCAATCCATTTGGCCACCCCAGTGGATATTCGCCCTTTGCCCAAAGGCAACAAGGGGTCCGCCTGCCCAAAAAGGGAAAACCCTCAGGGCCCCGCCCTCTCCCCGCTTGGGGTCCCACGTTCCAGCGTTCATCTTTCCCCCTCCCAACCCCGGCCCCTTTAAAGGGAAAACCCAAAGCAGTCGAGAGAGCCCCACCTGTCCCAGGAGGAACGTTCTCTCCCTCGTCTGAAACAAACCGCTTCCCTTTTTTGGCGGTTTCCCGGCCATTTCATTGGGGGAAATCCGGTGCGCCCGGGGGAAAATTCCCCACCAAGGGGGTCGTAGGAGAGGGGAACCCTAGTGTCAGAACGGGCCCCCCCCCGTCCCGACCCATGACGTACATATTGGGGCTTCTTTCCCGGGCCCGGGACCCTTTAGGCCACCGCCCCCTTTTTTGACTCAGGATCGGCAGGGGAAAAAACAAAAGCCACGAAACTTGTGACCCGGGTTTTGTCTCCCCCGGGGGACTCGGGTGCAGAAACCTATGTTCGTCTCCCCTCGGTCAGTGGCAAAAAACCCTTAAAGACGCTATCCCCTTCCCTAAGGCCCCCCCCCTTCTTGCCCAAAATTGGGGGTCCCTTTTACAAGGAATTTTCAAAATAATAGTCCCCGCCTCGATCCCCCCCGGAAAACCTTCTGGGGGCCCCCTTGGGTGCCAAAGGGCCATTAACCCCGACTTTGGGTTGGAGCCCAAAAAGGGGGAAGTCATGGGTTTGGGGTTCCACGTTCCCCATCTTGCCTGTCTAAGCCGCAAAATCGCTCCCTTCCCAAATGTCTTTCCCCGGAAATCCCGCCAAAAAACCCCCTCCGGCTTCCTTCGCCCCTTTCGGGCTTTGCCCCATGTCCCTTTTTGGAAAAGCCAGGGTTTAGACTCTTCCCCCCACCGGCCTTTTTGATTGGGCCCCTTTTAACCCGCAACCCCGGGTGTTCTCCTCCAGAGGGGCCCCGGGTTTTTCCCCCTCCTTTCCCCCCGGAGACTAAGGCGATTCTGAGTACGTCAAGGAGAAACCTCCGCAAAAAATTCAAACCGTAAGTCTCCCATCCATTCCGCCCGGAGCCGGCTTCTTCTTCGTGGGGAAAAAAGGGGGGGTTTTCCCCCGGCCCCCGCATCAACTATCCGGGGCCTGAAATTTTAAAAAATTTCCGTTTTAAAAAAAACCCCTACCCGTTGCCCTTAATCTCCGAAATTTTTTTACCCCCTGTGTGGGCGGAAAAAAAATTTTTTTAAAATGGATCCCACGCGGGGGCCCACAACTTAATCCGATTAGGGAAAGGGACGAATGGAAAAAAGGGATTTTAATTTCACGGGGGCGGGCCCTTTCGGTATTTGGTTTTTTTCCTTCGGTCTCTGCAACGCCCCGGCTGTATTTTTAGAACTTTGTTAATTAGGGTCTTTTGGGACCAAATCTATTTTGTGTAAAACGTCTACTTGGACGATTTCCATTTCTCCCCTGATCTCGAGACCCCATCCCCCACCATGTCCGCCCGGTCCTCAGGCGACTTTCCGCACAATTCAGCTCTTTTCCAAGCCCAAAAAAGGGGCCTGTTTTTGAACTGCCCGCTTCACCCTTTTTAGGGTACATCGTTCTGATGAGGGTTTTTTCCCGGATGGGTCCTCCAAGCCTCCGCAGTGTTGCTGTGGCCCCAAACCGGTTGGGCCTTCGGGCCATTTTAAAAAGTTTTCTGGGGTTTTGCGAATTTTTATAGGCAAATTTATCCCCCACTTCTCTTCACTGGTGGCTCCCTTTGGGGGGCCCTTTTCTTGGGAAAAATGTCCAATTCCAAATCCTGGCCACCCCGAAGGGCCCCAAGAAGCCCCTTTAACCCCGGGTCAAAGGGGGGAAATTTTCTTCGGCCCCCCGGTTTCCCGTCTCGGGGGAGGGCCCCAACTGGGCCGTTTTTTTCTGGGAAATGGTGCTTTCGGTTTTGTCGGCGCAAAGGGGCGGTTTCCTTTCCCCGCAGAGAAACCTCAGCTTTGGGAAGCTAAAATACCTTGGGTTTTTTCTCCAAGACATTTTTCCCCTGCCAGAGAAAAAATATTCCCTTGGGTGAATTGGTTTAATTTAAATGGCCAAATTTAAGGGTGCTCTTGGAAAGAATGGCGTCACCTCTTTGGGGGGGGGCCTCGCCACCCTATTTACAATTTTTACAACCAACCCCAAAAAGTTCCTATAAACTTCAGTCCGGGTCAGCGCCTGGAACCCCCGGGAAACTAGGGGTTTGGGCCCCTTTTTCCTTTCCCGTTTTGACTTCCGGTACATTTTCCCGGCCTGCCGGGAAAAAAAACACTCAGAGCTGAGCTCTATCCCGTTCCTCGGGAAAAGTGGGTTTTTAGGCCCCCTCCCCAGCACATTGTCCCCCCGCCCCGGGCTCGTTTACGGCTGGGCCCCCCCCGGGGCCTCCAGCAACCCACCTTTCCCCGGGGGAAGACGTTTTTTGCGACCCTGCCTTGGCCCCCTTTTTGAATCCTGAAGTGGGGACCCCTCTTCTCATATGGGCTGGGGGGCCCCCCAAGGTTGCAAAAGGGCGCTTCAATTTGTATCCCGATAAATTTTTTGGGGGGTTTCCCTTGCTCAGAAAAAGAGGGACTTTTTTTCTAGCCCGCCCCCTCCTTGGGGCCCCTAATAAGGTTTTCCCCGCCCCAAGCCCGCTTCTTTTTTCCAGCCGCCCCTGTGCCCGAAAAACCCTGGGGCCCCTGTAAACAAAGGACTTCATTAAAGGGCCCTCCCGCCCTCCTCGGGTAACACCCGGGCCAAACTGGGGTTTTACCCACCCCTTTTTTCCCAAAATTTGGGCCCCCTTTTTAAACCCCCGCCTGGGTTTCCCTCTGCCCCAAAATGGCCCAACATTTTTTCGTCCCCGTTTTCCGTTCCCCCAGGTTTTCCTTTAAAATATTGTCTCTGATAGGGGAGTCCAATTTATTGCTAAATTTTGGGGGGCTTTTTTTTGTGGTCAAAATTTCAGGTTCCCGTTAGACTTTCCCCTTCCCCATACCACCCCCAAAAACTAAAGGGCCCGGTTTAGAAGGGTTTAACCAGGTTGTTTGGGGGACCAAACCCGAAAGGCCTTTTTGTGTCCCCTTTCCCTCCCGGAAAACGGTCTGATCCCTTTTTCCCCGGGGCCCCGGGGTTTTCTTTTAAACCCCCTTTTGGGTTCGGGTCCGCGGGGGCCCCCCCCTTTTTTTTGTCATGTTTGGTCACATCCCCGGGGGGCCCCCCTCTCCCCCTTGCTGCCCTAGCTGGTTTATGTCCCGGCCGTGGATGCCCCAAATAAGGGGAAAATTTAAAGGGTTTAGGAAACTCAAAAACGACAAGGCCCCCGTTTTGGGCTTTTTGCCCGCACTTAAAAAACCAAAGGTGACAGATTTCCGTAGGACTCCCCCCCCTATTTGACCCCGGGATAAGGTTTGGCATCCAAACCCAAAAATTTTTTCGCTTTAGGGGCCTTTGCTACAAAAATTTTGGGCCCAAAAATTTTGGGCCCTTTTTAAGGGCTGCAAGTTTTAAACCCGGGGTGTCCCTACAAGCTCCCCGCCCTTTCCTCCCCCCTCCATCCCGAACTCCTTCCATGTTTTCTCCTCAAGCCGGTGGTGGGTAAAACGCCTTCCCCGTGGACCCCGTCCCTTTGCCTTCCCCCTGTGGCCAAATCTGATTACATCTTTGAGGTCCCAAAGGGGGTGTTGGGACAGAAAAACAAGTGAGGGGGGAAACGGGTTTTTCTATTGACTGGAAGGGGGGTTTGGGCCCCGGGGGACGGGTTTTGGGGAAACCCGGGGACCCAACCTGTCCCCCCGACCCCTCTTTTTAGGTTTAAAAAAGAGGGGGAGACCTAAGGGGGGGGTTTTCACGGGGGTCGCGGGCTCCGCCCGCCCCCCGCACCCAACATCCCCGCTCGCAGGGGGGTCTGGGCGCCCGGCCGGCTGCGGCGGGCCCCCGACCCCCCCCTCTGGCCTCGGCGCCGCCTCTCTTACCGGGCCCGCGCTCCATTTAACGCCGCGTGCCTGTTCCCCCGGCCGTCGCGCGCCGTGGCCGCCGCTTAAGGCCCCCCATGGCGGGCCGGGGGCCCTTTCTAAATTTTTTGGGCCAGTTTTCCCAAAATTGGTTATTGTTTGGGGGGCCCCCGGGCCTATTTAAGGTATCCGCCCCCCCGTACTTCCCGCCAGTCTGTTTGGTTTTTTTTTGGTGTGTTAGAGAGTATTGGAGTTCCGTATTGATTAACCCCTTTAAACCCGTCCGCTTTCTTTCCGTTTCCTGACCCCTTTCCTTTTTTGGCCCGGGCCGCCCTGACATTTTGCCCCCTCTCTGAATACGAAAACCCCTGCCCTTTCCCCGCCCTTTAAACCCTTTTGCCTTTTCCCCCGCAAAGCCTCCCGGGTTACGTTTTCTGTACCCCGCCCCGTTTCCCCCCGGGGCCCCCCATCGCCCAAACAAAGTCCTCAGGGGGAACGAAAACCCGGAAAGGCCAGCCCCAGCAAGTCCATCCCCCCCCTTTGCGGGGGGCTCCCTTTAAAAAACCCCGGGGGGTAAATTAGAAATCCCCTTTTCCCCGGCCTTTGGGTTTGCTATCAACCGTTGGGATTGGCCCCGCGGATCCACTCCCCGTTTTACAGTCCTTTTAAAAAAATTTTGGGGGCTATAAAATCCTTGTTTATTTGTGAAAATATCGTGAAAAATTAAAAAAATTAAAACCCTTTTTAAACTTCAAAAAAATTTCCGGTGTTTGGGGATAGTTTTTACCTCAAAATAGTTTTTAAATAGCAACCCATCCCTATGTCTACTGTAAAGGTTTTGGCACATTTTTTAAATGCCTTTTTTTATGACCCCTTTTGGGGCTTAGGAAAATTTTGTAGGAATTTTTTCCAATTTTTTAAGAAAAAATTTTCCCAAACTTTGATTATTTTAGGGACCATCCATTTTTGGGTGTGGCGTGAGGGGAATGTATGTTTTGATACCCCCATAAAATTTTCCCCCATCCAAAAAAACTACACCCCCTAAAGTATTTTTTAAACCCGGGATTTAGGAAGTTTTTTTAAACCTTTTTTATTTCACCAAAAAATTGAAGTGGAAAGGGGGAAATTTTTTAAAAAATTTTTTTTTTTTTGGGGGATTTTTAAAATTTTTATCCATTTTTACTGGGAAATACCGGGTAGATTTTGACCAGGTACAAGAAACTTAATAAAAATTCCAAGATTTTGACTTTTTCGAGATATCCCATATGTGGTTCTAGTGCATTTTTTGGCTCAAACCCCAAAAAACCCCCGAATAGGGGGAACCAACCCGGGGCCCCTGGGGGGCTCATTTTCAATAACAATTTTATTTAGGAAAAATTACAGGTTTTGTGGATAAACCCAAAGTGCTAAAACTTTAAAAAGGCCCCCCTTAAATTTTACAAGGAAAACCCCCGGAAAAAAAAAAGGACAACCCCCAAATTTTTGTACAGTTTTTCCAAGTTTTTGGGAAATACCCATATATGGGTGTAAACCCGCTGTTTTTGGGGGGCATGGCAGGGGGGTTTTTCCAAAAGGGGAAGCACTATTTTTGTTTTTTGTGGGGGGGAGATGGTTTTTATTGGGTTTATTTTTGGCGGGAAAAAGGCTTTTTGGATCGGTTTTAAAATCCCTTTTTTTGGAAGGCAGGGGGAAAAAAATTCTGCAATCCTTGTAAATGTGTTTTTTTTTATTTTTAAAAAAGCGCTCCAAACCCTACCCGTATACATGACAAGTTACTTTTACTCTATGGGTCGATATGATTTTGGAGCTACCCAATTTATATCGTTTTTCTTATGTGGCCCTTTTAAAAAAAAAAAGTGTTTTTATTTATAAAACAATTTTTTTAACGATTTTGATGGCCAAATATTTAATTTTTCCATATACAGACAATAGACTTTTTTTGTGGGGTGTCTCACTTTTAAAATGGCACCTCTTTGGTGTTTAAAAAGATTTTTTGATTGCTTTTTGTTACATTTTATGTGCTGTGGTATGAACAAAAATCGCAATTCTGTGATTGTTTTTCTTTTTTTTTGTGGCATTCACAATGCAGGGTTTTTTTAAACAATTTATATGTATTGAGATTTTGAATATAAACATACAAAAATCTCAAAGAAAAGATGGTTCAGGGGTTGGAGGTAGTGGACCTCTGGACCCCCGCAAGCGTGGGTAAGCCAACCTGGGGGGGGAATTAAAGGTAGGTCCCCGGTTTTCCCAGGACCACCAAAAAACGGATGGACTTGCAGCGGCGGGAGTCACCAGGGCTCCCCTGAGTGATTTGCTTGGGGAGATAGCCGAGGTGTGCGTGTAAAAAACGGGGCAGGCTCTAGTCGGGGACGGCAGTTGGTAGGGGGAAGGCGGCAAGGTTCGTGGTGTGGGGCGGAGGGAGGTCAGGGGAGGCGGGGAAATTCGGGTCGTGGGGGAAAGGAGGCAAAGGTACGGTAACTGGTAATCAAACAAGATTGGAATGCTTTTTTCAATGGCAAAGGGGATAAAAACCGGGGGGTAACCAGGAAGTTGCAGGTTAAAAAGGGGGAGCGACCCCAATAGCCAAATTACGGTGCGGGTGGCCCTTTTAAATTTTAACCTCTGGGTGTGCACCCGCGGGAAAGGGCGTGCAAACGTGGCGGGTAAGTTGCCCCGGGGAAGTTGGGGAAAAAAAGGCCGCGGGACCCGGAAAATGCGGGTTGCAGCCCGCTCGGCAGCGGGGCACGGATTTGGGCGAGGGATGCGGGGATCCGTGAAATACCCCCACCCCATTTTTTTCCCCCCCTTCTTTTCGGCTTGAAGGAATCTTTTCCCGGAAAAATTTTTGGTCCAGGATTTTGTCTTTGGTTCCAGGACCCCTTTTTTCGGGCCTAAACCCCTTCAGCAAAAGGGGAAAAAGGCCCTTTTCCCCCTGACCCTTTTTATCCGAATTTCCTTTACCATTTAAGACTTGGGGCGTCGCCAGCGTGGGGGGAACAAATTTTTGGAAAAAACATTTTGGATGACCGGGTTTAGAAAGGACATGGAAGGAGTTCGGAAAACCGCATATTGGGGGAAGGGGGCTTGTTGCCCGGCTTTAGGTGTTTTTGAACCCAAACGGGTCCCCAAAAACCCGGGGGGGCCCGCTTAGAACCCAAAGGTCTTTAGGTGGATTACTTTTCCGACAATACAAACCTTTTTTCACCCTGAAAGAAGTGGGAGGAGGTCTTGCTTTCTGTCAGCTTGTATCTTGTTTTCAGCGGAAGCCCAGATAGAGATTGGCGTGTCTGGTTCCAAATGGCAGTTAAATTCTGGACCAAATCTTCCACAGCCGGGACCTCAGAGGGCACACAGAGGGGGAGGGTTGGTCGTGGATGTCGCCCATAGACAATGAAAAAGGGGGCGGCACAGGCCGACTCTGAGTCTGATGAATTATATGAAAATTCTGCCCAAGATAAAAGATTGGCCCAGTCATCCTGACGAGCAGAAACAAAGTGCCACAGTAACCCTCTCCACCTGCCCGTTGGTCTGAGGGTGATAGGCCGAGGAGAAATCCAATTTTACTTGTAGCTGGTTACAGAGGGAGCGCCAGAACCTAGAAATGAATTGGACCCCCCGGTCAGAGACTATATGACGGGGCAGCCCATGTTGCCAAAAGATATGCTGAAAAAATATGCTGGCCAAACAAGGAGCAGAGGGTAGACCTGGCAGAGGGACGAAATGGGACATTTTAGAAAAACGATCCGTGACTACCCCGAATCACGGTATTACCAGAGGAAGGCGGGAGGTCAGTAATAAAATCCATGGCCACGTGGGTCCAAGGACAATCGGGAATAGGCAGTGGCTGCAGCAGACCTGCCGGCTTGAGAAGGGAAGACTTGTTGCGGGCACACACAAAGTGCCGACTCCACAAAACGTCTTTGGCCAGACTGGGCCACCAATAGAAAAGGGAGATAAGAGAGTAAGATTTCTTCACTCCCGGGTGTCCAAGCCACTCGAAAGCAAAGTCCCCAATGTAGTATTTTCTTCCGTAGAGCTGGGCGCACATAAGTCTTGCCCGGAGGGATTCGCTGCAATTCTAGGGGGGCAGCAGAGATTAGCCTTTCGGGAGGGATGATATGCCGTGGTGCTGGTTCATCTCCTACCACGTCAGAGGCACGGGATAGGGCATCGGCCTTGATTTTTTTCTCTGCAGGGCGAAAATGAATCAGAAAATTGAAATTGGGAAAGAATAGAGACCATCGTGCCTGCCGCGGGTTTAAATGCCGGGCCGTCTGAAGGTAGAGGAGGTTCTTGTGGTCGGTGTAAATATTGACCAGGTGTCGAGCCCCCTCCAGGAGATAGCGCCATTCCTCTAGGGCTAGCTTGATGGCCAGCAATTCCCGGTCTCCGATAGCGTAATTTCTCTCTGGAGAGGAAAAGGTTTTTGAGAACAAACCACATGTGAGAGTCTTGCCTTTGGGACCCTTTTGAGAAAGTACAGCTCCGGCTCCCCCGAGGGGGCATCGACTTCCAAAAAGAAGGGTTTTTTGTGTCCGGTTTGTGTGAGTACCGGGGCAGAGGCAAACACAGACTTTCAGCTTGAGGAAAGCTTCTTCCGCAGCTGGTGGCCATAACCTCGGATTACTACCCTTTTTGGTTAAAGCCACTATAGGGGACACTAGTGAGGAGAAGTACGGCAAAAACTGTCTATAATAGTTGGCGAAGCCCAGGAATCTTTGTATGGCTCGGAGGCCCACGGGTCTTGGCCACTGCAGGACGGCAGACAATTTGGCAGGATCCATTTTGCAGGCCCTTGTCCGGAATAATGTAGCTGAGGAATGGAAGGGTTTGCTGATGGAACAGACATTTTTAAAAGTTTGGGCATAAGAGGGGGTTTTACCCCTTTCAAACGCCGAACCCCCTTTCAAATAGGGTTTTTAAAACTACAGATAGCCCAACGACCCCGGAATACAGGAGGCCCCCGAAAAAGGGTCTTTGACGAACTCCTGGAAGACTGCTGGGGGCATTGCAGAGACAAAGGGCATCCCCCAGGTACCGAAGTGCCCACCCGCGGGGGGTTTAAAAGTAAATTTCCATTTTTTCCCCCCCTCTGGGAATACAATGAGATTAAAACCCAAGTTTTCCGGCAAAATCCAGTTTGGGAAAATTTTCCGGGGCCCTAAAACCCGGGGTCGCAGAGCTCAGTAATAAAAGGGCGGGAGGATACCGGTTTTTTAAAGGGTTTAACTTGCTGATTCCCCAGTAATCGATGCATGGTTTTTAGGGACCCCGTCTTTCTTCTCACGAAGAAGAACCCACCCCACAGGGCAGGAGGACTTCCGAATAAACCCTTTTGGATTTTTTTCCTTTTAAGGGGGGGCCGAAAAATAGCCTGTTCTCAGAACTGACAGGGGGTAGCCCTCGGCCCCGGGGGTGGAGAGGTCCCGGGGCACCCAGTAAAACTGGGAAAGTCGAAAGGGCGACGGAGGTAGAGTCTCAGCTTGCTTCTCGGAAACCCCACGGCAAATTCCTGTAGGGAAAGGAAAAAGGCCTGCTAAAGATGTGGGGGTATCAAGAACCCGGGAAAGGGCCCCGGGGGCGGGGTGCCCCCAAACGCGAGATCGACATCTTTGCCCCCAACAAAGACTTCGCCCTTTTTCCCCATTTGAGCACAGGGGGTCGCTTACCCCAAAGGAGGACCCAGAAGGACAGACGAAGACCGAGGGAGCAAAATAAAAAAACCATTTCTCCTTATTGGGTCCCCCCCAAACCTAAAGGGAGCAAGGCTCGGTCGGTATTTGGTTTGGGGCCCACGGAGGATTCCCCACTAAAGGGGGGAGGGGGGAATTGACAAGGGGGTTTTTTAAAACAGAGGGCCCAAAGGGGGGAGGTTTGTACTAGACACCAAGGCAGCACCCCACAAAATTTTCCCCAGCCGAACCGGAGCCCGGGAAGGGGGGAAAACCCTTGGGAATTGAACCCCGGGTCCGGACCCGACAAGCAGGGGTTTGGTTCAAACGAGGGGGGGATTTTTTTTCTAAACCTGGGAACCCTCTCCCACATATCCTAGGTGCTTTCGTTTTCTCGGCCCCTGAGGACAAATTGGGCAGCCCCCCGCGGAAATGTTCAGGGGGGGCCCCAAAAAGGGGATAGATTTTTTTTATCACGCCCCCCCAGGTCAGCTCCTGTGGAGTCAAACGGGCTCTGTCCACTTGCAAAGGGGTTTTCCCCCGTAGCCCCCCCCAAAATAACAGGGGGATCACGGGTGGGTAAGGCATTTCCTTTTCTGGCTGGGAAAGGCCTTTCTTTAAAGGTGGGGGCTAATGACGCAAACTTTTCCCTGATAGCTCCGAGGGCCCGAGTGCGGGAAATGGGGGGAAAAAAAACATAATCGGGGCCCCTGAGGGGTATCCTTGGGGGTAGATTCTTTAAGGCAGTTTCGTCAGAAGAGGGTTGGGGAAGTTCTTTAAACACGTGCGGAACTCGGTGAGGAAGGGCGGGGAGGTAACCTTGGAAACCGGATCCCTCCCCGTCCCCCCAAAAAAAGGGGGAGCCCCGGCCAGGGGTTTCCCAGAAAGGGAACTGACCACAATGCAAACCCTTTGACCTCTCAATAAGGGGGAAATTGGGTTTCCCCCAAATCGATGTGCCCCGAGCATTTAAATGATAAAAAACCCCCTCAAAACCCTTTGGGGTCCCCATAAAACTTAGAGGCAAAGGACAGACAGACCCCGGATCAGTGGGGGTGTGGAAGCGAAGGGGCAAAACGGATGCCACTTTAAACGGGGTTTTTTCGCGGGGGGGCCCGGCACGCGCATCATAAACCGAGAATGGCTGAGCTGCCTGGGGCCGGGTGGGGATTTTGGCCCAATTGGTTTTCGCCCCCGATGGTGGTTTTGGTCAGCGACGCTAGGCAAGGCACCTTTGGGGGCAACCATGGGGCCGGCTCTTAAATTTTCCCGGGTTTGGGGGTAGTGGAACCTCTGGGAAAACCCCAAGGTTTTATGGCGGTTTTAAACCCCGCCAGGGGGGCGGAAATTTTAAGTAGGGCCCGGTTTTCACCAAGCCCCCCGCAAAGGGGGGAGGACTTTCTGGGGGGCGGGGGTCACCCCCGGTCGCTACCCTCTACCCCGACCTTTCCCTTGCGGGGGCCCGCCGAGGTTTAGCGTGGTACAAAAACCCGGGAAAGGGAAAGGGTCAAATCGGGGACAGGCAGGGGCAGGGGAGGCGGGAAAGGGCGTTGGCGTGGACAGGGAAAGGGGGGTCAGAAAGGCGGGAAGAATTTTGTGGCTTTCACAATTTGGCAAAGGGCCCTAAAGATCCGGGGAGGGTAACCCCGGAAATGCAGGCTTAAATAGGGGGACAACCCGCAATAGACAATTTCCCCGGGTCCTTTCCCCCCTTTAAAAAATTTTCAACTGGCCCGCAAGCGCGCGCCCTAGGGAGCGGGACCGCGCGCGCCGCGGGTCAGAGGCTGTAGCAGGAACATGGTCGGGTAAGTAGCCCAGGGGACAGATCGGGGAGCGAGGGCGCCCGCGATCCGACATGCGGGTCGCGGAGCCGCTCGGCAGCGGGGCATGGATGCGTCTGCAACCAGTGACGAGGGTTGCAGGGGCATCCGTGACAATGGTCCTAAAATAGTACATCTAAGATACAATAGTTAGACTTGTCTGGACCTACAAAGTGTTAGACAATAGCCATCAAGAATAGGACAAGCTCCAGAAATACTATTACACACAAATGCATAATAAAAACATAAAGAAAATAAGGCATAATGTCCAAGAAATAGGCCCAAATTCTAGGTTTAACAGATTAACCATGACAGTTAATCACCATGCAGATTAAATAACATGACAGATTTATAGGACAGGTCATTACGCACGCGGCTATACCAAATATGTGTACTTTTTTACGTTTGTAAATGGGAAAAGGGCAGTGTAGGTTTTTTTATTTTATTTTTCATGTTTTTGTTTTATGCTTTCTCTTTTTTTTCCACTTTTCCCCATAGGGATTTATATCAGTAATCTTCAGATCACTGATACATTAGAGATCAGCACACAGCATTGCTGCTGTATATTGGTCTCTATAGCAACTGTCACTCACCATGCCCGGCAATGCCCACAGTGCACTGCGGGGCATCACAGTAAAGCATTCGGGCTTTCAGGTACAGACACAGCAGCTGCGCTGGTGCCGCTGCTGCACCAATAGCAGGAAGAAGGAGCTCCCTCCTTCTGTCTTTCCCTCAGCTCCAGCGATTGTAACAGATTGCAACAGCGGGAAGGGGTTAAAAATCTTGTATGAAATATGTGCTCAGAATTTGTTTTTCATGGATATCACTAATTTACATTTCTGAGTTTTAAAATTTGTATTTAAGGGTTTTTTTTAACCACAAGGATTAGCTTTTAACATATAGGGAAAGGTAAATTTATATTATTGCTTTGGTCAGGTAAATTAATATTTTGCTTTGTTCAGGAGATAAGGAAGATTTTATCTCCTTTATCTCCTCTTAGAATACACACGTTTCTCTGTTTACCACTTCTCCCTGCTCTCTCTTATCTTTCATTGCTCCAAGCTGGCATCAGTCTGTAAATTTGACCATGAAGAGTCACTCCCTGCAGAGTCTTTTCTCTAGCAACAGA
Source organism: Phyllomedusa bahiana (assembly GCA_025379985.1). Classification (NCBI taxonomy): domain Eukaryota; kingdom Metazoa; phylum Chordata; class Amphibia; order Anura; family Hylidae; genus Phyllomedusa; species Phyllomedusa bahiana. The sequence goes on from JAODAL010016786.1 coordinate 48,570, forward strand.
CTTTTTTTTTTTTACTTAACTAAATGAGAAGCTTTCACTTTTTACAGCTCTGTAGCCTTGTATAATACACTTTATAAACCTTCAGCATTCATGTCACTGTAAAAGGCTCAGCTAGGAACAGCAGAGCTGAAATGCCAATTACTGCTATAGACCCATCCACAGCCTGACCAGGAAGTGTGAGCCTAAAGCTGGCTGTGGCTGTGTGACAGTACATGTTTAGAAAATCCTTTAACTCCTTAACCACCGCCCACTGACTATAGACGTTGGGTGGAGAAGGTCGTGTTTAAGCGGCGACGTCTAGAGACATCACTTCAGAAACAGGAGTTGCGGCTCCCAACACCGCAGCTGTGCTAGGAACAGAGCTGTACTTAACAGTCCTTTTCCTAGAGCAGTCTCTGCAAGCACCAGTAAGTGGCGGAAACCTTCGATCCTCGGCGCTTAACCCGCATAATTATAGGGCATTTCCCTGCTCTGTAGGGTGATCAGGACTCCCCGTGACCTGATGGAGCCCGGGGAATGGCTACAAAGTCAGCCCCAGGGCTGTCTGTGTAAGAAGCCTGCAGGGCACACTGTGTGCTGTCCTGACTGCTGCTTGTGTCTAACTGACACATATTGTAATCGATTAGCAGATATGAATATGCTAATAGATTAATAAGGGTAAAAAAAATGTAAAATACGCCGGCCCCGTAGACATTCAGTATCCTCGGCGCGTATACGCCGTGAATAATTGACATGTCACTTCTCTCCCTGCTTGCCATATTGTGCAAGCAGGGAGAGGAGACGTAATGCATAGTTTTCTATGAGAACTGTGTATTACCGTAATGACTGGGACGCATCTCGCCGTAATTTGCGCAGTACGGCGCGAATTTCGGGCTGAAATACGTCCCAGAATAAGCCGTGTGAACATAGGCTTATAGTGCATCAACATATTCCATAGCGTGATACAATTCAGAAGGTACAGATAGAGGTAAAATCAGACATTCCAAAGTATCAAACAAGAAAAAACTATTCAAACAGGAGGACTGAGGACCCTGCTAGAGATGGGCGAATTTCTCAAAAATTCGATTCGGTGACTTCGTCGAATTTTCCGACAAAATTCGTTTTGGTCTCGAATTGCTTCGGACGAATCGCGTTAAAAAACAGTATTTCCAGGCTGCACAGAGCCTGAGAGGTCTGTAGAACATTGTGCCATGCTTAAATATGCAAAGGGAGCTTGTTTGGTCTTCATACAATGTTGTGTTTTTAGTATGACACGCACATACTGCCGCCACTCTTAGAATCTCTTCACTATAAAATTCCCTGGTACCATTAATAGGCCAAACTGACCAAAAACTGAAGGGGAATGTAGCCTGATAAAGTCTTGGCAAGCGCCACTGGAAAAAAAACAAGCTGAGAGCTCAGGTGCCAACATCATGACAGAGTGTATAGGTGACGGCAGCAGCCACAGCAGCAGCATGAGGTCAACAGTGCCAACAATGACATTCCGAGGTGGCAAAACAGAGTAGCCAAAGAGTGGCAAATAACGCAGTGTAGAGGGCACGGCAGCCCACAGCTGCACATGAGGGTCGGGCAGTGGCATAATGACATCTGGAGGGCAAAACAGTAGTGGGCCCCACAAGTGGCACAATGCAGAGATGGAGGTGACGGCAGCATGAAGCAACAGCATGAGTTCAGAGAGACAAAATAACACCAGTGTGGAGGTTACGGCAGCAGCCACAGCAGCACATGAGGCAGACAGTGGCACAATGAGGCATTCGGGAGGTGGGGCATAACGAGGAGGCCACAAAGTGCACAATGGCAGAGTGTGTAGAGGTGCACCACACGAGTAGGCCCAAAGGTGGCACAATGACAAAATGTGGATTGACAGCATCAAATCAGCATAGAGGTCAACAGTGGCACAAAGACATTCTGGAGTGCAAAAACAGGAGTAGGCACAGAGTAGCACCATGACACAGTGTTGGATGTCACGGCGCAGCACATGAGGTAACAGTGGCACAATGACATTCTGGAGTGCAAAAACAGAGTAGGCCACCGCGTGGCACAATGACACAGTGTGGATCACGGTAGCACAGGAAGGTCAGGCAGTGGCACAATGACCATTCTGGAGGGCAAAACAGTAGTAGCCAAAGAGTGCACAAGAAAAGAGTGAGGTGACGGCAGGGGCACATGAGGTCCTAGAGAGTGGCACAATGACATTCTGGAGGTGGCAAAAACAGGATAGGCCACAGAGTGGCAAATGACATAGAATGAGGTCAAGCAGCAGCCAAAGCAGTAGCATAGGTCAGGCGGGGCACAATGCCCATTCAGGGTGGCAAAAACTTGAGTAGGCCACAGAGTGGCACAATGACAGAGAATGGAGGTCAAGCACACCAAAGCGCAGCATGAGGTCAACAGTGCACAATGCCCATTCTGGAGTCCCAAAAACAGGAGTAGGCCACATAGTGGCACAATGACACATGTGGAGGTCATGGCACAGCACATGAGGTCAGACAATGGCACAATGACAACGGGAGGTGGGCAAAAACTGGAGTAGCCACGAGTGGACAATGACACAGGTGGAGGTCACGGTAGCAGCAGCATGAGGTCAGGCAGTGGCACAATGACATTCTGGAGGTGGCAAAAAACGGGAGTAGGCCACAGAGTGGCAAAATGACACAGTGTGAGGTCACGGTAGCAGCAGCATGAGGTCAGGCAGTGGCACAATGACATTCTGGAGGTGGCAAAACAGGAGTAGGCCACAGAGTGGCACAATGACAGTGGTGGAGTCAACGGCAGCATGAGGTCAGACAGTGGCACAATAAACATTCTGGAGGTGGCAAAAACTGAGGTAGGCCACAGAGTGGCACAATGACACAGTGGGAGGTCAAGGCAGCAGCAGCATGAGGTCAGAAAAAGTGGCACAATGAGAGAGTGTGGAGGTCACGGCAGCACGCATAGGTCAGAGAGTGGCACCATGACACAGTGTGGAGGGCACGGCAGCAGCAGCATGAGGTCAGACAGTGGCACAATGACATTCTGGAGTTGGCAAAAACAGGAGTAGCCCACAGAGTGGCACAATGACACAGTGTGGAGGTCAAGGTAGCAGCAGCATGAGGTCAGACAGTGGCACCATGACATTCTTGAGGTGGCATAAATAGGAGTAGGCCACAGAGTGGCAAAATGACAAAGTGTGGACGGCACGGCAGCAGCATGAGGTCAGCAGTGGCACAATGACATCTGGAGGTGGCAAAAACAGTAGGCCACAGAGTGCACAATGACCAGTGTGAGATCACGGTAGCAGCAGCAGGAGGTCAGGCAGTGGCACAATGACATTCTGGAGGTGGCAAAAACAGGAGTAGGCCATAGAGTGGCACAATGACAGAGAGTGGAGGTGACGGCAGCGGCAGCATGAGGTCAGAGAGTGGCACAATGACATTCTGGAGGTGGCAAAAACAGGAGTAGGCCACAGAGTGGCACAATGACAGAGAATGGAGGTCAAGGCAGCAGCCAAAGCAGCAGCATGAGGTCAGACAGTGGCACAATGACAGTCTGGAGGTGGCAAAAACAGGAGTAGGCCACAGAGTGGAACAATGACAGAGAGTGGAGGTCAAGGCAGCAGCCAAAGCAGCAGCATGAGGTCAGACAGTGGCACGATGACATTCTGGAGGTGGAAAAAACAGGAGTAGGCCACATAGTGGCACAATGACACAGTGTGGAGGTCATGGCAGCAGCAGCATGAGGTCAGACAGTGGCACAATGACATTCTGGAGGTGGCAAAAACTGGAGTAGGCCACAGAGTGGCACAATGACACAGTGTGGAGGTCACGGTAGCAGCAGCATGAGGTCAGGCAGTGGCACAATGACATTCTGGAGGTGGCAAAAACAGGAGTAGGCCACAGAGTGGCACAATGACACAGTGTGGAGGTCACGGTAGCAGCAGCATGAGGTCAGACAGTGGCACAATGACATTCTGGAGGTGGCAAAACAGTAGTAGGCCACAGAGTGACACAATGACAGTGTGGAGGTCACGGCAGAAATGAGGTCAGACAGTGGCACAATCACATTCTGGAGGTGGCAAAAACTGGAGTAGGCCACAGAGTGGCACAATGACACAGTGTGGAGGTCACGGCAGCAGCAGCATGAGGTCAGACAGTGGCACAATGACACAGTGTGGAGGTCATGGCAGGAGCACATGAGGTCAGAGAGTGGCACCATGACACAGTGTGGAGGGCACGGCAGCAGCTGCATGAGGTCAGGCAGTGGCACAATGACATTCTGGAGGTGGCAAAAACAGGAGTAGCCCACAGAGTGGCACAATGACACAGTGTGGAGGTCACGGTAGCAGCAGCATGAGGTCAGGCAGTGGCACAATGACATTCTGGAGGTGGCAAAAACAGGAGTAGGCCACAGAGTGGCACAATGACAGAGAGGGGAGGTGACGGCGGCAGGAGCAACAGCATGAAGTCAGAGAGTGGCACAGTGACACAGTGTGGAGGGGACCGCAGCAGCAACAACAGCAGCAGCAGCATGAGGTCAGAGAGTGGCACAATGACACAGTGTGGATGTCACGGCACCAGCAACAGCAGCAGCAGCATGAGGTCATAGAGTGGCACAATGACAGAGTGTGGAGGTGGGTGGCAATACCAGTCCCTGGTAAAGATGGTTGGTGGAAGATGGAGAAACTGTCAGCAGATGTGTGGCATCAGGCGGGTGGCGGCATCAGAATAGTGGCTGAGGCAGGTAGTTTGAACCCAGACTCATTTCTCACAGTTTGGGTGAGGCGTCATGGCTGATGTAGTCTGACGCCTAAGGCATTGGTGTGTGGAAATCCTGGCCGATCCACGTCTGATTCATCTTGAAAAGGTCAGTCGTTCCACATTTCCCATGGACAAGCGGGTTCCCCTTGGGGTAACGATGGCCCCGCCGCACTGAACACCCGCTCTGATGCCACACTACTGGCTGGGCAGGACAGCTTCTCCACTGCAAACTCGGCAAGTTGCGGCCACACATCCAGTTTGGCTGCCCAGTAGTCCAGCGGATCTTCTAACTGAGGTGGCAGAGTGCTGTCCCCAAGTGGGCCCCCCACCTGTGGTCAGGGTCTGCTCCAGGTCCTGCTGCTGCTGGCGACTGCCCTCCTCACTAGGCGGGTGAAGGAAGCTGCTCATCAGTGACTCCAGACTTAGGTTGCTGCTGATGGAGCTGGTACTGCTCCTACCCCCCCACCTTCCCCCAGCAGCCGTGGCAGTAGTACGTGAGCGCTGAAGAACCCCCCAGTCAGACCTGTCAGAGGAGGGACGATGCCGCACATAGGCAGCGGCCAACTGACTACAGAGGATTTCCCTATAGTATTTGAGTTTGTCCTCCCTCTCAGCAGCTGGGAAAAAGGCTCCCATTTTGGACCGGTAGCGAGGGTCCAATAGGGTGGAGAGCCAGAAGTCATCCCTCTGCCGGATGCTGACTATTCGGCTGTCACTAGCTAGGCAAATCAGCATGCTGCGGGCCATCTGCACAAGTGACTCCGAGGGGCTCCCTGCCTCCATCTCCACTGTATACTGCCACGGTGCTTGCGGGTCATCTGCCTCGTCTTCCTCATCTCCATCTACCTCCTCCAGCTGCTCCTGCTCCTCCTCTCTTGTCACCTGGGTAGAAAATCCACTCATTTCACCAGACAATGCTTCTGCTCCAATGTCCTCCTCCTCCTCCTCCATTTCAGTCCCCACCGGACTCATGTGGCCGCGAGATGTAGTCGCCACGTCTCCAGTCCCCTGCCCAGACAGATTTTTCAGCATCTGTTCCAGGACATGAAGCAGTGGAGTGACGTTATTCATCCCGTAGTCCTGGCGACTGACAAATAACGTGGCCTCCTCGAATGGCCTGAACAAACGGCAGGTGTCGCAAGAGCTGCCCCTGGCTAACATCAAAGTTACACAGGGGAGCACTCCTGTCTGCCTGGATAATCAAAAAATCGTTAATGGCCTTTATCTGTTCATAAAGTCGGTCCATCATGTGCAGGCTGGAATTCCATCGGGTGGAAACATTGCATATTAGAGTGTGTTGAGGGAGGCCGTTCTGCCGCTGCAACTCGAGTAGGGTGTTCCTGGCTTTGTAGGAATGGATGAAGTGCATGCACAGTTTCCTGGCCATTTTCAGAATCTTCTGAAGATCGGTGGAAGACTTCAGGAACCTTTTCACAACCAGATTGAACACATGCGCCATGCAGGGTGCATGGACCATCCCTCCTCGGTGCAGCGTGGACACCATGTTACTCCCATTGTCCGTCACTATTGTTCCGATTTGCAGTAGGTGCGAAGAAAGCCACACATCGATTTCTTGCTCCATGACGCGGAGCAGTTCCTCCCCTGTGTGACTTCGTTCGCCGAGGCAAGCCAGGGTAGAACTGCGTGACACCACTGTGCCCTGTACATGTGGTATGATGGAGCAGTACTTGTGGAGGCTGAGATGGTGGTGGTGGTGGAGGAGGAGGAGGCGGACATTGGCGCAGGTGCAGCAGTTTGATAACGTGGAGGAGAAAGCGGTGTCTCCTGTCCAAGGTGTTGGTGTGCCTGGGCAGGAAGCACATTCACCCAATGGGCCGTAAAGGACATATACTGGCCCTGACCATAGTTACAGCTCCAGACGTCCGCGCTGCCGTGCACCTTGGAACAAACCGATAAGCTCAAGGACTGGCCCACCTTCTGTTCTACATATTTATGAAGTGCTGGTACTGCCTTTTTGGAAAAGAATTAGGCTTGGAAATCTCATCTCGGCTCGGCACAAGCCATTAGTTCTCTGAATGGTGCAGAGTCAACCATTTGGAAAGGGAGGGACTGCAGTACCAACAACTTGGACAGGAGCACGGTCAGCTGCTGCACCTTAGGATGGTTGGACGCATACTGTTGTCTCTTTGCAATCGCCTCGCTGAACGACTGCTGGCGCCATGAGTAGCGAGGAGCAGGAGCATCTGGACCGGGAGATGATGGCAAAGAGAAACAGCTCCCTTATGCCGAGGTGGTGGAGCCTTGACTAGCTGCAAAGGCATGCGTGCCACTGGCCGCTGCTGCGGCGGCAGGATGGACCACCACATCTGAACCACGTTTCTCCCAGGCCACCGGATGGTGACGCTGCATGTGTTGACGCGGGGCCGTGGTGCCAACGTTAGCTCCCTGGCCACGCTTCACTTTCTGCCCACAGATTCTACAAATACCCATATTCGGCTCCTCCGGTGTCTTAGCAAAGAATTGCCACACCGCCGAGTATCTGATTTTACCGCCAATGCTCCGCACTGAGTGACTACTACCGCCACTGCCTCGCTGAGCCCCTGTGCCGCTACTTTCTTGGACCTGCGAAGCGGGTTTTCTACCCCGTGGCCACTTGGCTCCCGACCTCACACTGCTGCTACCCTGCTGACTCACGGCCACACTACCCACTTGCTGGCTGCGCCGCTGCCTGACGCGCAAGCTGACAGCCTCTTCTCCTGACGATGATGAAGCCCTTGCTTCACCCAGCTCCCAAGTGCGGTCGGCTGTTTCATCATCACTGCTGTCCTCTTCACCGGTCTTTTTATGCAGAGGCTGACCCTCACAACATGACCTCCCATGCCACTCTCCACATCTATACTTTGCCGCCTACTGCAAGAAGCAGGGGATATTGGCCCCATTTCTTCGCTGCCAAGTAGCTGCTGACTGCCCTCCTCAAATTGTTCATCCTCGCTATATAGTGGCGCTGAGCCCAGACCACATAGTAGATCTCGGCTAGGGAACCGGATGGGACAGAGGCGGGTTGAGGACAGGTGAGGGCCGCTGACCCGCTCCCGGGCCATGCCAACTAAGGGTTGTGTCTGACGATCCCACCGACTCTTGGCTGGGGTTGTCAGATGTCATCTGGGAGGAAGTGGATGATCTAGTCAACCAATCAAGAACCCTTGGGTTGCTGGTCAACATACGGCCGCTAGATGACACCGGCAGTTGTGGCCTCACCGAGTGACCCCTGCTGCGACGTCCCCTTGCTGTGCTGCGACCTGGGCCTGCTCCAGGAATGTTTGTGCCACTGCCACTCGCAGGTGAAGAGCCTGCCACCTCTCTGTCTGACATACTGTTTGTTCTAAAATGTACAGACACTGTTTGATGAAGATATCTGTATATGATAAATACATACCCTGTATTTGACTCCAAATGAACCCAGTAACAAGCTTGGGTAACCCTTGGATATAAATTGCGCTCCACAAATGGCCAGGAAAAATTTACTTGTATGTGTCATTTAAAAACACTGTGTATTTTACTGAATGTAAAAGCACAAACAGGCTTAATTAACCTTCGGATATGAATTATGCTACAAGCAAAATTGCTTCTTTGGCGTTGAAAAAGAAGGTTTCTTTTAGTGACCACAACAGCAGAACAACGCTTAATTAACCCCTGGATGTAAATTGCGCAAAAGAATTGAGCAACCAAAAACTACCAGCTTTGTAGCGTGTTACAATGGGGTATATTTTATGGTACACAACAAGATGAAAACTTGTAATTAACCTTCGGTTATGAATTATGCTACAGGAAAAATGTCTTTTTTTGGCGGTGAAAAAGACGGTTTCTTTTAGTTACACAAACAGCAGAACAACGCTTAATTAACCCCTGGATGTAAATTGCGCAAAAGAATTGAGCAACCAAAAATGAAGTGGTATTTGTATTGTAAAAACGCTGTTTCTTTTAAATGAACACAACAGAAACAGGCTTAGATAACCCTTGGATATTCAATGTGCTGTGAGCAGATAGCATTAAAATGTATATGCAGCTGCATTGGACGCACACTGGACTTCAGTTCCAATACACCAAAAAATTAGAATTAGAACGTTAAGAGAAGCAGTCTCTGAGACAAGTTGAGACACCCCACAAAAATCACTGCATAAAAATCAGTTCTTCAGTAAGATCTATTACAAGCAGCCGCGGCAGCACCTTCCCAAATCAGTACAGTGAGAGCGGTATGAGCTCCCAGCGTCGCGCCCGGACTTATATAGTGCGGTGACGTCACAGAATCCCACCGGTCTCTGATTGGCTTCATCTCTGCACATGTCATGCAGGCTATGCCCTTCTCCCTCCAAGAGTTCTTTGCCCCATGTAACGCCATGTGCTCGCAGCCATTTTATCAATCAAAAGCACACTTTGTTTACGCGAAGTACCCCAAAGTTCGACTTCGTTCCGAACCGAAGTTTTCCTGAAATTCTAAATGAATTCCACTTCATTAGAATCGATTCGCCCATCTCTAGACCCTGCTCACAATAGCTTACAACTTATGAGGAAATAGGGAAAAGAGCTTGTCCTGTACAGTGGTTCAGCCATCCATTATGTTATTGCTGTCATTATTATGTTAGAAATCTGTCAATAAATTCAGAAGGTATTACTTCTATTATAAACGTTAGTTTTATTTTTAGAATAAGTATTTTAGAAAAAAAAATTCTTGCTCTAATGATTTTGGGGCTTTGTTCAGTTACTTCATATATTAGTGGACGCTTTTTTTTATCTGAAAGAAAAAGTGCCCCCGGTGACAGAATGTAAGGATTGAGCATTTTTGGAGCCATTTTTTCTTTATTACAATTTTATCTGTAAAAAACGCCAATACATTTGCTGTACAGGGAGATAAAATAGTTATAAACAAATTGTAGTGAATTGTAAAATTAATAGCTCTGCAGCCAGCTCAACCTGTCGATTGTGATTTCTCTGTCTTACTGCGGCAGAAGCTACAATGATATTTTTAGAATCATTTCAGTATTGCTTTAGATCTCAGCAATGGTTCAGAGTTATAGCGACTGACTTATTTTACCTGTAGGTTCTATATTCAGTCATATCCTACAGATAAGCCACAATTTTCTGAGTGTGGATGTCTGACTTGATCCTTTGTCATACTTGCCAACCTTTTAAAACTTTCAGCTGCGAGGCTTTGACCCCACCCTTGAGAATGCCCGTGACCCACACAGGAAAGTCCCAAAATCACCCTGGAACTCCCTGGAAAAACCGACTTTTGGAAAGAATTTGCATAAACCCTGCCACTTTTGTGACCTGATTTTCGGGAAACCCTTGGAAGAATTGGGAGAGTTGGTAAGTATGCCCTATGCCAATCAAAAGAACAAAGGGACCAAAGACCCTTCTGTTTGTTTAGATACCTTATCTCCTGTAAACACAGAGGACGCTCATTTGTTCTGGATCCAGTCCTAGGTATAAATAGATCTTGGGAGAGATCTCTATATATTTATACATATTTATTAGGTCACCCCAAAGTCATCTTTTCTCTAGACTAAATAATTTGCTACGCTTTCTGGGAATTGTAGTCCCCCTATTCCTTGTATTATTTTTGTGCCCGCCTTTGAACCCACCCAAGCTCTTTCTTGTCCACTGGTGCCCAAAGTTGTCAACAGTATTGAAGTTCTGATCAGGGTGAGTCTGACCTCTGTGATTCCATGCCAATCCCAAAAACAAAGGGACAGAGCTCACTTCAGGTTTTTCCTGCACAGATGTGCTCTTGCATCTGAGAGGATTTGCTATATGTCTTTGTAGCATTGCTTTCTACCCTTATTGCTTTGCATGCTATGATTTTGAACAGGTCTAGATTTGGTCATCACAGTGTGTTTGTGACTACATTTTCCATCAAATTTTACTTATATTTTCGTGTTTTATTTTTGAAGCAGGGAATAATTGCTGGGACAACAGTCTGGTTTTGTACAGCGTGGCTGGGGGCTCTACTTTCAGTATGGAAAAATAGGAAACAACCGCAAATAACCGCAGGATCTACCTCCATTCAGCATTATATTCCCAAGCAATGTATCTGGGGGAAAATACAGGCAGTACCCGGATTATGAACGGAGTGGAACTGTAGGTTTGTTCTTAAGTTGGATTTGAATGTAAATCGGAACAGGTATATTTATTAAATGTAACTAGCAAAAAATGTTTGTTTTTTTTGTAGCTAATACAAGGAAAGGTGTTTACATTTGTTTTGCTGTTTGTGTCCCTGTTTAGAAGATATCACCTCACTTTCTGTTTCCATATGCTGCTGTGGCATGCTGGCACTTGTAGTTCCACATCTACTTGCTGCTGTGAAATATGGAACTACAAGTGCCAGCATGCCAAAGCATCACATTAAACACAGAAACTTATCAGAACCCAAGGGGCTTGTCCCCACGGCACAGGTAATTTGTCAGTTTTTCAGACAGTTTGCAATTTTACAAACCGCCTGAAAACCGACAATCAACGCTCCCCCATAGACTTCAATAGAAAATCCATGCAGCAGTCCCCACTGCATGGATTTTCCGCCGGACAGTTCTTTATACTGTCAGCGGTCCGAAAAACTTAGAACATTTTAATTCTTCTGAGCGGTTTTCGGATGGAACATGAACATGTGGGTACGAAGGGGGGCGGCTTGAACCTACAAATCGCGGACTAAGTCATCCCCTTGCGTGACAAAAAAAGATCAAATACTGGTCGGGATTTCCTGGTATTTGGTCTGTGCGGTGTAAACACACCCATACAGTTAGTACATGCCAGTTGTGGGGTGCTGGCACTTGTAGTACAATGTTCTACAGCTGCTTGTAGAGCTAAGTGCCAGCGTGCTACAGCAGCACATGATAGATAGAAAGTATACCGATTTTATGGGTGCTGGTACAGAACAGTACTGTATTTTGCATTGGAGGCGGAGTCTCCTTTGGTATCTAGGGGGCAGATGTAAGTCGAAACTTTGTAAGTTGGGGACTGCCTGTACTTGCATAATACAGTGTGCAATGGGTCATGACACAATGTTATTTCTTACATCCCCTATATGAAGAGTATCACTGTGTGGACATAACAGACTGATATGACGAGGGAGCGGCGTTATGTGTTTTCCTGACTTGTTTGTGTGCTGCTCATGTTTCCAGATTGGAGGGTGGGGGAGGGATAGGCTCGGTGCTCATGTCGTGCTCTGGGTGGTGGTGTTGATGATTATACAATTCTCCTGTGTCCGGGAGGGCTTTGCCCTGTTCATGCTTTTTTTTGTCCTCGTTCATTGTTTCCTGAGAGTGAGGCCGATTCTAGTTCATTCTGTTTTGTTTTCTAGATCATTTTGATTCTTTGCTAAAAATTCCAAATAAAATATCTGCTTAGAATTTGTTTTTCAAGGATATCACTGATCATGTTTAAGTTTTACAACATGTATAGAGCAAGAAACAATTAAAGGGGTTGTCTCGCTGCAAGGAATGCTTTTTATGTTAAATATCTTGAAGAAACAAGTCACTTTGCAATATATGTCCATTAACCGAGTCCTACCTGTTCCTAGATATCTCCTCTTGTATGGGCTGCATCAGCTCCTCAGGTCGCTATAGCTACAGACCTGTTCGATCTCTCCTGGTAGGCTGCCAGCACTGGTTGTTATAGCTACAGACCTGTTGTCCTCAGCAGCTTGTCATAGCAGGCCAGTAGAAGCCAGTAAAGCCGATAAACACGCCCATGCATTCAAAATAAAACTGAGAAAACAGGACTGAGTAAAGATGTATTGATGTAGTGAGACAACCCCTTTAATAATCGTTATTGATGCTCTTTCTAGATCAAGTCATTTTGATCTTTGCTAAAAATCTCGTATGAAATATGTAAAAATATTGTATGAAATATGTAAAAATCTTGTATGAAATATGTCCTCCTAATTTTTTTTTTCAAGGATATCACTGATCACATGTCTAAATTTTAAAATATGTATAAAGAAAAAAACAATAAATAATAATCTTGTATAGTGCTTTTATATTCTGCAGCACTTTACAATCCATAGGGTAAAAATATAGACAAAATCAGTTACTTGATGTATAGGTGGAAGCTTTATTTCTCTTCTGGAAAAGCGCCCCCTGGTGACAGAATGTAAGAACTGAGTATTTTCGGAGCCATTTTCTCTTTGTTACACTTTTATATCTAGAACCTGCTATTATATGTGCTGTGCAGGGAAATACAAATAAATCATAGTGATTGTAAAATGTAACAGCCCAGTGGTCGGCCCTAAGTCTGGATTGTGCCGTTTATACTTTCTATATGCTGCTGGACACAAACAACAATTGAATTACTAGCATCTGTCATTACTGTCTACCTTCATTCACCATCATGTTCTCCAAACTTCTCACAAATTCATTAAGGAAAAATAATCAATGACTGATCTGTAACCCAACCATGCAAATAAAGGTTTTACAATGTGCATTACTGTGTGACGATATCAGCAATTTACTTTATACATCCTCTTTGTCTGTGTCTCCATGACAACAGTTCCTCATATTCGTGAACGTGATATATTACATAGTTTTATACACACACACACACATCTTGTTCATCCTATTATCCTTTAGTGTTGATCCAGAAAAAAGCAAAAAAATAAAACCATGAGGTAAAAGCCAATTGTCCTTACCTTATGTCCTCATAATATCACCAGTTTTCTGCTATGGCTAACAGCGCCCTCTATTGGATGTAACAAATCCTCAGTTTGCTTCTGATTCACTGAATCTTTAAGACACAAAAGTGATATTAGCCAAGTCAGTATCACTCATCTACAGACAGCTGTTTCTGGGTTTTGCCCCTCATCAGTGTAGAGGATTTGTTACATCCAATAGAGAGCGCTTGAGCTTCTCAGCTCCTTTCCCATAATGCCTTGTGATATGCAGATGCTTAGTAGAGGGCAAAAAGACAATCTCAAAACTCTACACACCTATATGGTGCTCTCCCCAAGGAAAGATATTCCCCTTTATGAGCACAGATACATACAAATGGCAGAAAGTGTCAGATCTGAGAACATTTCTTTTCATGGGAAACAAAGTATTAAAATAGTAATAAACATCTGTCACGTCTGTAGAGTAATGGCTGTGTGGCCGGGGCTGGACGTTCTCCATACATTCAGGGCTGGTGGAGGGATTCAGGTCTAGATGCAGCATCTGGAAGAAGAGGATTAAATAAAGCAGGATGAGGCTGACAATATGACCCCTCCTGATCTCCTGGCTGTATTACTGGGGATATGCTGCTAAGTGCCCCTGATTTTGCCCGTGTATTATAGAGGCCATGGCAGCCTGTAGAGGCGGGGGCTTCTATGTCCTTGTTGTATGTGCAGGATACAGTGACTCCTCACAGGGCTCAGCTGGCGGGGGGGAGGGATAGGTTTTCTCTCAATGTCAGGGTGTGGCAGGCTGGACATGCTGCACATTTCTTTTTTGTAGGTCATAGGGAGGGTTGTGTATCATGTCTGTGTGTAATCATCTGTGAGGTGGGGGAGGCATGAGGCCTCTGTGCTGCTGTTCCTGATCTCCATGTATGAGGAGGAGGCGCAGGTTCTGTATAACAGACTGATATTAGGAGGGAGGGGCGCTCTCTGTGCTTTCCTGACTTGTTTGTGTGCTGCTCATGTTTCCAGATTGGAGGGTGGGGGAGGGATAGGCTCAGTGCTCATGTCTCTGCTGTGGGCTGTGGTGGAGGATCTGTGTGGGGGAGGGTTGGCTCATTTCCTCACATGATTATACAACCCTTCTGTGTCTGGCGGAGGGAGGACTGTGTCTTTGTTCATGTTGACAATGGTTTACAGAGTGTGAGGCTGATTCTGGATAATTCACAGTTTGTGCCACATGTATGAAAACTGCCTAAAACTTTCCTTGTCTCCCATAGCGACCAATCAGAGCACTATATGAAATAAAAGGGAGCTCTGTTTGGTTTCTATGGGCAACAAGGAAAGTCTTAGATCCGGCCAATTTTCATACATGTCCCCCTTTGAGTCTATCCTGTATAAGATATGTTCTCACAATATGTTTTTCAAGGACGTCACTGATCACATATGTAAGTTTTAAAACATATAGAGTAACATATGACATAGAGAGAAATAAACAACAAATAATAATCAGTGTTCATAGCGCCAACATATTCAGCAGCGCTTTACAATACAGAGGGTACGAATACTGACAAAGCCAGGCATTATGCTGTAACAAATAATCAACAATTGTAACCATAGGTGTGAGGGCTCTGCTCGCAAGAGCTTACAATCTATGAGGAAATAGGGATGACCTAAGAATTCAAAGTTCTTCTTCTGTACATTGGTTCAGCCATCTTTTCTATTATTGCGTTATTATTGTCACACATATATCAATATATTTTAAAAGTATAAATGTTCTTATAAATATTAGTATTATTTTTAGAGTAATTAGTTGCCCCCCCCCCAAAACAAAAAAAAAAATCAACAAGTTGACCTGACGCATTTCAGGCTTTCTGCAATAACTTGATATTAGGGGGAAGCTTTATTTCTCTTCTTGAAAAGCGCCCCCTGGTGACAGAATGTAAGAACTGAACATTTTCGGACCAATTTTCTCTTTGTTACACTTTTATATCTAGAACCTGCTATTATATGTGCTGTACAGGGAAACACAAATAAATCATAGTGATTGTAAAATGTAACAGCCCAGTGGTTGGCCCTATGTCTGGATTGTGCCGTTTATATTTTCTATATGCTGCTGGAGCACAAATAAAAATTTAATTTCTAGCATCTGTCATTACTGTCTGCCTTCATTCACCATCATGTTCTTCAAACTTCTCAGGAAAAATAATCAAACACTGATCTGTTATAAAACCATGTAAACAAAGGTTTTAAAATTTGCATTACTGTGTGATGATATCAGCAACTTAGTTTAAACATCCTCTTTGTCTGTGTCCCCATGACAACACTTCCTCATATTCGTGAATGTGATCTATTACATAGTTTTATAGTTTATAGGGCTAAGACACACCTCCATCTTGTTCATCCTATTATCCTTTAGTGTTGATTCCGAAGAAGGCAAAAAAATAAAATAAAACCATGAGATAGAAGCCAATTGTCCTTACTTTATGTCCACATAATATCACCAGGTTTCTCCTATGGCTAACACCTTATGAGCACAGATACATACAAATGGCAGAAAGTGTCAGATCCGAGAACATTTTTTTTAATGGGAAACAAAGGATTAAAATAGTAATAAAAATCTGTCACGTCTGTAGGATAATGGCTGTGTGGCCGGGGCTGGACGTTCTCCCTACAATCAAGGCGGGTGGAGGGAGTCAGTTCTAGATGGAGAGGCTGGAAGGAGAGGAGTAAATAAAGCAGGATGAGGCTGACAGTATGACCCCTCCTGATCTCCTGGCTGTATTACTGGGGATATGCTGCTAAGTGCCCCTGATTTTGCACATGTATGATAGAGGCCATGGCAGCCTGAAGAGGAGGGGGCTTCTATGTCCATGTTGTATGTGCAGGATACAGTGACTCCTCACAGGGCTCAGCTGGCGGGGAGGAGGGCTAGCTTTTCTCTCAATGTCAGGGTGGGGCAGGCTGGACATGCTGCACATTTCTTTTTTGTAGGTCATAGGGAGGGTTGTGTATCATGTCTGTGTGTAATCATCTGTGAGGTGGGGGAGGCCTGAGGCCTCTGTGCTGCTGTTCCTGATCTCCATGTATGAGGAGGAGGCGCAGGTTCTGTATAACAGACTGATATTAGGAGGGCGGGGCGCTCTCTGTGCTTTCCTGACTTGTTTGTGTGCTGCTCATGTTTCCATTTTGGAGGGGGGGGGAGGGATAGGCTCTGTGCTCATATCTCTGCTGTGGGCAGTGGTGGAGGATCTGTGTGGGGGAGGGTGGGCTCATTTCCTCTCACATGATTATACAACCCTTCTGTGTCTGGAGGAGGGAGGACTGTGTCTTTGTTAATGTTGACAGTGGTTTATAGAGTGTGAGGCTAATTCTAGATAATTCACAGTTTGTGCCACATGTATGAAAACTGCCTAAAACGTTCCTTGTTTCCCATAGCAACCAATCAGAGCACTATATGAAATAAAAGGGCACGCTGACTGGTTGCTATGGGCAACAAGGAAAGTCTTAGACCTGGACAGTTTTCATACATGTCCCCCTTTGAGTCTATCCTGTATGAGATATATTCTCACAATATGTTTTTCAAGGCTGTCACTGATCACATGTGTAAAGAGTAACATATGACGTAGAGAAATAAACAATCAGTTTTTATAGCGCCAACATTTTCAGCAGCGCTTTACAATACAGAGGGTACGAATACTGACAAAATCAGACATTATGCAGTAACAAATAATCAACATTTGTAACCATAGGTGTGAGGGCTCTGCTCACAAGTGCTTTCAATCTATGAGGAAATAGGGATGACACAACGATTCAAAGTTCTTGTTCTGTGCATTGGTTCAGCCATCTTTTCTATTATTGCTGTTATTATTGTCATACATATATCAATATATCTTAATAGTATCAATTATATTATAAAAATTTGTGTTTTTAGACTCATTTATTGCCCCCCCCAAAAAAAAAATAAATCAAATAGTTGAGCTGACGCATTTCACGCTTTGTATGACAATAATAACAGCTGCACTGAAGAGGGACAAAAATCCCGAAACAGCATTGTCTGTGGATGAGAGATACTGGCTTGGCTAAAAAATCCTTTTTGCTTTCTCAAGACTCGGTGGGTCAAAAGCAAATTGAGGATTTGTTACAACCAACAGAGGGCGCTGTGGGCTTCTCAGCCCCTTTCCCATAATGCCTTGTAATAATAACATGCTAAGTAGAAAAGAGGCAAAACATAAAACTTGATATGTGTTGATAGCTTTCTCTTTAAAGAGTCCCCTTCCTGAAGTACCCGAGCCTTTCACACATTCCTTGACCATATCTAGCCTCTTTTTATCTGTACTGGAACTTCAGAGTGATAAAATCGAAACAGCGGTTGTCTGTGTGAGAGTTATACTTGGTTTGGGCCTAAACAAAATTTTCCTTTTTGTCTTTCAATACTCGGTTCAAATTCAGAAATTGAATCATGTTTAACAAAACCATGAAGGTAAGGCTTTTCACCTTTGCATTAATGTTGAAAAATCAGCAATTTAATTAAAAAGTCTTGCTGTACCATCAACACTTCTATATTCGTGAACGACCTATTAATTTTCTATATTTTTGGGGAAGACACACCCCCTGGTGACAGAATGGTAAAAAAAAACCTGAGTTTTAGAACCATTTTCCTCTTATGTTAACTTTTATATCTTCCCGGGCTATTATTGTGCTGTACAGGAACACAAATAAATCATATGATTTAAAAATTAACACCCATGGTCGGCCCTAGTCTGGATTGTGCCTTTATATTTTCTAAAAATTGCTGGAGCACAATCCAAAATTGAATTACAGCTTCTTCATTCGGGGCCCCTTCATTCCCCATCATGTTCTCCAAACTTTAGGAAAAATAATAAAATCATGATCGAAAAAAACCATGTAAAAAAAGGGTTTTTAAAATTTGCATTACTTGTGACATCAGAATTTACTTTAAAAATCGTCTTCGTCTTCCCCATGACAAACTTCCTCATTTTCGTAACGTGCCCTATACATATTTTTAAAATTATGGGGTAAACAACCTCCATCTTTCCATCCTATATCCTTTAGTGTTATTCCGAAAACAAAAAAAAAAAAAAAACCAAAAATTTAAAGCCAAATTTGCCCCTTACCTTATGTCCACATAATATCACCAGGTTTCTGCTATGGCTAACACCTTATGAGCACAGATACATACAAATGGCAGAAAGTGTCAGATCTGAGAACATTTCTTTTAATGGGAAATAAGGAAAGGATTAAAATAGTAATAAACATCTGTCACTTCTGTAGGAACAGGCAGTTAATGCTGCGCTATATTTTACATCATTTCTGACAGAACTTGTGCCGGAGGTTCTGAAGGTTCCGAATAGAACCTGTGACACAAGTGTAACCCAAGCCGAACTCTCATTGGAATCCTTTTGTCTGTTCAGCAATAATCTACAGCATCCATAGGTGACAGGATCCATGTCTGCATGAGATCTAGAAGTACAGGGAGTACAGGGTCATTGTACATCATAGTTACATAGTTTGTAAGGCCGAAAAAAGATAGACGTCCATCCAGTTCAGCCTATTTTGCTAAAGTGTTGATCCAGAGGAAGGCACAAACCCCCATGAGGTAGAAGCCAATTGTCCTCATTTTAAGGAAAAAATTTCTTCCCGACTCCAATCTGGCAATCAGAATAAATCCCTGGATCAGCGACCCTTCTCCAGAATCCTGGTCACTATAACTTGTTATATTATTACATCTAGAAATGCATCCAGACCCTTTTTGAACTCTGTTATTGAATTCACCATGATAATTTCCTCTAGCAGAGAGTTCCACAGTCTCACTGCTCTAACAGTAAAGAATCCCTTTCTATGTTTATGTAGAAACTTTCTTTTCTCAAGACGAAGAGGACGCCCTCTTGTTCTGGATAAATTTTTGGGTATAAATAGTTCTTGAGACAGATCTCTGTATTGACCTTTAATATATTTAAAGAGATAACTGATAAACCTATTACTTTGAATAGGTAGAAATGTGAATAACTGCCAGTGAGCAGGGCTAGCTGACAGTTATTCACATTTCTACCTATTCAAAGTAATAGGTTTATCAGTTTAGGTGGGCGGGGCTAGCCTCAGGTGGGCGGGGTTATAAATTACTCTTTGACTCTTTTCTGGCTGAAAACTGCAGGTTTGAGCACTAAATACTCGAAAACTACAGCATCTTCTAGAATAAGGGACACAGTGCTGGAAACAACAGGTCTGACACTAGCTTGTTCTGTCCTCAGCCAGGGGGGCTAAACTATGTGACAGGTTCTCTTTATACATATTTATTATGTCCCCCCGAAGCTGTCTTTTCTCTAAACTAAATAACCCTAATCTTGCTAATCTTTCTGGGTCTTGCAGTCCACCCAGACTCATCCCTCTGCTCATCAACAGAAAGGCCATCCTCCTCCTTGGTAAATAAAGTGGAGAAAAAATTGTTTAATAGGTTTGTTTTTTTCTCGTCGCCCTCTACAGTCTCTCCCTCAGTACTTTTCAAAGGGCCAACATTTCTGTTTTAATCTTTTTATTATTTATATAGTTAAAAATATTTTGGGATTAGTTGTCCTCTCTTTGGCAATATGTCTTTTTGTCTCCAGCTTTGCTGCCTTTATCATTATTTTACATATTTTATTTTTTTCCTTGTAGCTTTTTAGTGCCTCTTCACTGCCCTCCGTTTTAGTAGTTTTTAAAGCTTCTTTTTGTTATTTATTGGCTCCTTTACATCCCTGTTGATCCACATTGGGTTTTTCCTGTTTCTAATTATTTTATTACCATAAGGTATGTACCTCTCACAGTGGGCGCCTAAGATGTTTTTAAAGATCTCTCATTTATTATTTGTTCTGCTATTTTTAAACCCTTGTCCCAGTTCATACGGTTTAGGGCCTCCTAAGCAGAATAAAATTTAGCCTTCCTAAAATTCAGTGTTTTTGTGGCTCCTCAAAAAAAAAACCCTATTAAGGATAAATGGAAATTTGGGTATATTATGGTCACTATTTCCTAGGTGCCCCCCAACCTGAACCTTTGTTACTCTGTCAGGTCTATTAGTGAATATTAAGTCTAGAAGGGCCTTTCCTCTAGTTGGTTCCTACACCATTTGGGAAAGGTAATTATCGTTAGTTATTGCCAAAAACCTGTTTCCTTTATGAGAGCTACAGGTTTCAGTTTCCCAATTTATGTCTGGGTAGTTAAAGTCGCCCATAATAACAACATCATTCTGATTAGCCACCTCATCTGTTTGCCTGAGGAGTACATCTTCCATGGGGTCTGTTATATTTGGGGGCCTATAGCAGTCCGTATTGTAGCTATGTGTATTGTAGCAATGTGTATGTACACTAAGGTCCCTCATCTGACAGACAATGGTTGTTTGGCCGCGGCTGGACATTCTCCATACAATCAGGGCTGGTGGATGGAGTCAGTTCTAGATGGAGCGGCTAGAAGGAATCTTAAAGGAGAGGAGTAAATAAAGAAGGATGAGGCTGACACTATGACCACTCCTGATCTCCTGGCTGTATTACTGTGGATATGCTGCTAAGTGCCCCTGATTTTGCTCATGTATCATAGAGGCCAAGGAAGCCTGTAGAGGAGAGAGGCTTCAAATGTGCATGGAACAATAACCTTGCATAGAGGTGTTGCTAGGGTCTCAAAACATCCGGGGCCCAGGCCCTTTGTGTTTTGCTCAGTAGGGCTGCGTTCGCACAGCATTTTTCACGCCTCATTGTGAACTGCAGCATGTATTTTTATAGAGAAAAAACTTCTGTTCCTGTCTCTAATTTTCTGCATATTCCACATAGATCCTGACCATCTCCTCAGCAGCCACTGTACAATGAAAATCAGCAATGACAAATTTACTTTTTCAAAAGTGCTCACCTATGTATGACAGTGTAATACCTTATAAATAACGGTCACCTAATAATACTCCAAAATACATGGAACAAATAAAACCAGACAAATGATTGTTTAAGAGCTGGGCGAATCGATTCTAACGTAGTGGAATTCGTTTAGAATTTCAGGAAAACTTCGGTTCGGAACGAAGTCGAACTTGGGGGTACTTCGGGTGAACGAAGTGTGCTTTTGATTGATAAAATGGCTGCGAGCACATGGCGCTACATGGGGCAAAGCACTCTGGGAGGAAGAAGGGCATAGCCTGCATGACATGTGCAGAGATTGAAGCCAATCAGAGACCGGCGGGATTTTGTGACGTCACCCTCACTATATAAGTCGGGCGCGACGCTGGGAGCTTCACACTCCTCTCACTGTACTGATCAGGGGAAGGTGCTGCTGCGGCTGATTGTGATAGCTCTTACTGAAGAACTGATTTTTATATAGAGATTTCTGTGGGGTGTCTCAGCTTGTCTCAGAGACTGTTCTCTTAATGTTCTTTTCTAATTTTTTGGGGTATTGATCTGAAATCCAGTGTGCGTCCACTGCAGCTGCATATACATTCAATATCCAAGTGGGATCTAAGCCAGTTCCTGTGTATTCATTTAAAGAAAAAAGCGTTTTTACAATACAAATACCACTTCATTTTTGGCTGCTCAATTCTATTGCGCAATTTACATCCAGGGGTTAAATAAGCGTTGTTTTGCTGGTGTGCTGACCCCAAGAAACCGTCTTTTTCAACGCCAAATATATAAATTTTTCCAGTATCCAAATTAACAAGCAAAGGTTAATTACAACTGTAAACTCTTGTTGTGTGGCGTTAAAAAAACACGCAATTGTAACACGCTACAAAGCTACTATTTTGTGGGTCTCAATTCTTTGTCGCAATTTACTTCCAGTGGTTACTTAAGCTTTGTTTTGCTGGTGTGCTGACCCCAAGAAACCGTCTTTTTCAACGCCAAAATATATAAATTTTTCCTGTAGACAAAAGCACAAGCAAAGGTTAATAACAACTGTATCTCTTGTTGTGTGGCGTAGTAAGCACGCAATTTTAACATGCTACAAAGCTACTAGTTTGTGGGGCTCAATTTTTTGGAGAAATTTTTACATCCCGCGGTTAATTAAGCGTTGTTTTGCGGGTGTGATGACAAAGATAAACCGTCTTTTTCAACGCCAAAATATATAAATTTTTCCTGTTGCCTAATTCACAAGCAAAGGTTAATTACAACTGTATCTCTTGTTGTGTGGCGTAGAAAACACGCAATTGTAACACCACAAAGCTACTATTTTGTGGGGCTCAATTTTTTGGCGCAATTTACATCCAGGGGTTTAAATTAAGTTGTTGTTTTGCTGGTGTGCTGACAAAAATAAACCGTCTTTTTCAACGCCAAAATATATACATTTTCCTGTAGCCTAATTCATGTCCGAAGGTTAATTAAGCCTGTTTGTTCTTTTACATTTAGTAAAAACACACAGTGTTTTTAAACGACACATACATGTAAATTTTTCCTGGCCATTTGTGGAGCGCAATTTTATATCCAAGGGTTACCCAAGCTTGTTACTGGGTTCATTTGGAGTCAAAAACATGTTTTATATTTATCATATACAGATATAATCATCAAACAGTGTCTGTACATTTTCGAACAATCAGTATGTCAGACAGAGAGGTGGCAGGATCTGCACCTGATAGTGGCAGTGGCACAAACATTCTGGAACAGGCCCGGGGGTCGCAGGACAGAAAGGGACGTCGCAGAAGGGGTCACTCGGTAGGCCACAACTGCCGCTGTCATCTAGCGGCCGTGTGTTGTTCAGCAACCCAAGGGTTCTTGATTGGTTGACTAGGTCATCCTCTTCCTCCCAGATGACATCTGACAACCCCAGCCAAAAGTCGGTGGGAACCTCAGACACAAATTAGTTGGCAGGGCCCCGGGAGCGGGTCAGCGGCCCTCACCTGTCCTCAGCCCGCCTCTGTCCCACCCGGTTTTCCCTCAGCCAGAATCTACTATGTGGTCGGACTCAGCGCCACTATATAGCAGGATGAACAATTTGAGGAGGGCAGTCAGCAGCTACTTGGCAGCGAAGAAATGGGGCCAATATCGCCTGCTTCTTGCAGTAGGCGGAAAAGTATAGATGTGGAGAGGGGCATGGGAGGTCAGTTTTGAGAGGTCAGCCTTGGCATACCAAGACGGTGATGAGGACAGCAGTGACGATGAACACAAATAGTGATGATGTAGCCGACCGCACTTGGGACCCGGGTGAGGCAAGGGCTTCATCATCATCAGGGAAGAGGGCGTCAGCTTGCGCGTCAGGTAGCAGCGCAGCCAGCAAGTGGGTCGTGGGGCCGTGAGTCAGCAGGATAGCAGCAGTGTGAGGTCGGGAGCCAACGGCCACGGGGTAAAAAAACCCGCTTCGCAGGTCAAGAAAGTAGCAGCACAGGGGCTCAGCGCGGCAGCAGTGGCAGTAGTCACTCAGTGCGGAGCGTTGGCGGTAAAATCCGATACTCGGCGGTGTGGCAGTTCTTTGCTAAGACGCCGGAGGAGCCGAAAATGGGTATATGTAGAATCTGTGGGCAGAAAGGAAGCGTGGCCAGGGAGCTAACGTTGGCACCACGGCCCTGCGTCAACACATGCAGCGTCACCATCCAGTGGCCCTGGGAGAAACGTGGCTCAGATGTGGTGGTCCACCCTTTGCCGCCGCAGAAAACAGCAGCAGCAGCGGCCCAGTGGCATGCATGCCATTGCAGCCAGTAAAGGGCTCCACCACCTCTGCAGAAGGGAGCTGTTTCTCTTTGACATCATCTCCCGGTCCAGATGCTCCTGCCCCTCGCTACTCATGGCGCCGAAAGTCGTTCAGCGAGGCGATTGCAAAGAGACAACAGTATTTGTCCAACCATCCTAAGGTGCAGCAGCTGACCGTGCTCCTGCCCAAATTTTTGTTGGTACTGCAGTCCCTCCCTTTCCAAATGGTGGACTCTGCACTGTTCAGAGAACTAATGGCTTGTGCCGAGCCGAGATGGAGAGTTCCAAGCCGAAATTTCTTTTCCAAAAAAGGCAGTACCAGCACTTTCATAAATATGTAGAACAGAAGGTGGGTCAGTCCTTGAGCTTATGGGTTTTTTCCCCAAGGTGCACGGCAGCGCGGACGTCTGGAGCTGTAACTACGGTCAGGGCCAGTACATGTCTTTTACGGCCCACGGGGTGAATGTGCTTCCAGCCCGGCACACCAAAACTTGGACGGGAGACGCCGCTTTCTCCCTCCACGTTGTCAAACTGCTGCACCTGCGCCAATGTCCGCCTCCTCCTCCTCCACCACCACCACCATCTGAGCCTCCACAAGTACTGCTCCATCATACCACATGTAGGACACAGCGGTGTCACGCAGTTCTACACCTGGCTTGCCTCGGCAAACGAAGCCCACACGGGGAGGAACTGCTCCGCGTCATGCAGCAAGAAATCGATGTGTGGCTTTCTCCGCGCCAACTGCAATCGGAACCATGGTGAGGGGACAAGGGGAGGAACATGGTGTCCGCGCTGCACCGAGGAGGGAAGGGCCCCATGCGCCCTGCATGGCGTATGTGTTCAATCTGGTTTTGAAAAGGTTCCTGAAGTCTTCCACCGATCTTCAGAACATTCTGAAAATGGCCAGGAAACTGTGCATGCACTTTATCCATTCGTACAAAGCCGGGAACACCCTCCTCGAGATGCAGCGGCAGAACGGCCTCACCCAACACACTCTGATATGCGATGTTTCCACCCGCTGGAATTCCAGCCTGCAAATGTTGGACCCACTGTATGGCAGAGAAAGGCCATTAACGATTTTTTGATGATCCAGGCAGACAGAAGTACTCCCCTGTGTAACTTTGATGTTAGCCAGTGCAGCTCATGCGTGGACACCTGCCGTTTGTTGAGGCCATTCGAGGGCGACGTTATTTGGTCAGTCGCCAGGACTATGGGATGAATAACATCATTCCACTGCTTCATTCCTGGAAAAAGATGCTGAAAAATCTGTCTGGGCAGGGGACTGGAGACGTGGCAACTACATTTTCGTGGCCACATGAATCCGGACTGAAATGGAGGAGGAGGAGGAGGACATTGGAGCAGAAGCATTGTCTGGTGAAATGAGTGGATTTTCTACCCAGGTGACAAGAGAGGAAGGAGGGAGGAGCAGCTGGAGGAGGTGGATGGAGATGAGGAAGAAAGAGGGAGATGACCCCCAAGCACCGTGGCAGTTTTACAGTGGAAAAGGAGGGAGGGAGCCCCTCGGAGTCACTTGTGCAGATGGCCCGCAGCCCTGCTTATTTTCCTGGCTAGTGACAGCCCAATGTCAGCATCCGGCAGAGGGTGACTTTTTGGCTCTCCACCCTATTGGACCCTCGCTACCGGTCCAAAATGGGAGCCTTTTTACCAGCTAAATTTAGAGGGAAGACAAAATCAAAAAACTATAGGGAAATCCCCCGTAATCTGTTGGCTGTTGCCTAGTGCGGCATCGTCCCTCCTCTGACAGGCATGACCGGGGGTTCCTCAGCGCTCACGTACTACTGCCGGGCTGCTGGGGGAAGGTGGGGGGGTAGGAGCAGTACCAGCTCCATCAGTATAACCTAAGTCTGGAGTCACTGATGAGCAGCTTCCTTTTACCGCCTAGTGAGGAGGGCAGTCGGGCCCGCAGCAGCAGGACCTGGAGCAGTCCCTGAACCAACAGGTTGTGGCCTACTTGGACAGCACTCTGCCACCTCAGGTAGAAGATTTCCCCTGGACTATGGCAGCCAAACTGGATGTGTGGCCGCAACTTGCCAAGTTTGAAATGGAGAAGCTGTCCTCCCCGGGCCAGTTAGTGTGGCATCAGAGCGGGTGTTCAGTGCGGCGGGGCCCCATCGTTACCCCAGGAGAACCGCTTGTCCACGGGAAATGTGGAATGACTGACCTTTGTCAATGATTTAATCAGGCGTGGATCGGCCGGATTTCCCACACCAATGCCTTAGGCGTCAGTCCTGGGTTCAAACTACCTGCCTCAGCCACTTTTCTGATGCGCCACCCGCCTGATGCCAAAACATCTGCTGAACAGTTTCTCCATCTGCCTATCACCATCTGTACCAGGGACTGGTATTGCCACCCACCTCAACACCTCAGCACCTTGTGCCACTCTATGACCTTATGCTGCTGCTGCTGTTGCTGTTGCCGTGACATCCACACTGTGTCATTGTGCCACTGTCTGACCTCATGCTGCTGCTGTGGCTGCTGCCATGTCCTCCACACTGTGTCATTGTGCCACTGCCTGATCTCATGCTGCTGCTGTCGTGACCTCCACACTGTATCATTGTGCCACTCTGTGGCTTCCTCCTGTTTTGCCACCTCCAGAATGTCATTGTGCCACTGCCTGATCTCATGCTGCTGCTGTCGTGACCTCCACACTGTGTGATTGTGCCACTCTGTGGCCTAATACTGTTTTGCCGCCTCCAGAATGTCATTGTGCCACTGCCTGATCTCATGCTGCTCTGTCGTGACCCCCACACTGTATCTTATGCCACTCTGTGTCCTAATACTGTTTTGCCACCTCCAGAATGTCATTGTGCCACTTGCCTGATCTCATACTGCTGCCGCCGTGACCTCCACACTGTGTGATTGGGGCCATTTCTGGCTTCCTCCCGTTTTGCCACCTCCCGAATGTCATTGGCCACTGCCTGACCTCTACTGCTGCCGCCGTGACCTCGCTCTCAGTCATTGTGCCACTCTGTGGCTTCCTCGTGTTTTGCCACCTCCAGAATGTCATTGTGCCACTGCCTGACCTCATGCTGCTGTGGCTGCCGCCGTCACCTCCACACTCTGTCACTAATGTTGCCACCCGAGCTCTCAGCTTTGTTTTTTTCCAGCTTTCGCTGGCATGACTTTATCAGGCTACATTCCCGCTTGAGTTTTTTGGTCAGTTTGCCCTCTTAAGTGCCCAGGAAATTTTATAAGTGAAGCGATTCTAAGAGCAGCGGCAGTCTCTGCGTGTCATACTAAAACACAACATTATATGAAGAACCAAACCCAAACTCCCTCTGCATATTTTAAACATGGCACAACGTTCTGCTGCACCCTGCAGGCTCTGTTGCAGCCTGGAAATAGCTGTTTTTTAACGCGATTCGTGCCGAAGTAATTCGGAACGAAACAAATTTTGTCGTAAATTCGGCGAAGTGACCGAATCGAATTTTTGAGAAATTCGCCCATCTCTAATTGTTACTAAAAAAAACTCTTACAAAACCAAGACTCACAGCTATTATTACTTAAAGGGGATGTATCGCTTCTTCAGTTGGGCTGTTCTCTTGAAGGTTGATGCTGTTACTTCCTGAAATCCAGGGGTGTTTCTTCCCCTCCCAGCTGGGTGTTTCTTAACTGATGACATCATCCCCTCTTCACTGTTCATGTTGGCTCCACTGTCCCCCCCTCCTCCATATATCACTGTCCTCTCCCTATGCAGTATCATTTTGTAAGAGCTGCATTTAGTCTAAACAGTCTTCTATGAATTCAGCTGGAGGTTTGCTACAGTTGAATCCATCCATAGCACAGATCTCCCTTCATGTTTACATAAGTCTCCGACGCACAATTCTGCTGTTTTCTGATTGCAGCAGTAGCTGCAGTGTCAATGAGGAGCATTTTGCTGTATAGAGTGAATTTTTGTCGGGCCCCCTTACAGCAGGAGCATTAAGGCACCGTGGCACAATTCTGCTGTTTTCTGATTATAGAGACAGCTGCAGTGTCAGTGAGGAGGCAGCTAGCTGTATAGAGGGAAATTGTTGTCGGCCCCTAATTCTGAGTGAGAGGCAGGAATGCAAGCTCCGTGAATACAGCCATCCAGGGGCAGAACAGATTGTAAATTATTAGAGCCCTCAGCTAATGAACTGCAAGGAGGTGGGATCCGACTATCCGACCGGCACTGGAGAAGTTTGTTTACAGAAAAAGAATATAAGGTAGACTGTGAATACAAGACAGATTTGCTAATGACATCCAATTGCAAAGTTGCTTATTTTCACTGTCCCTTTATTCTGAAGTCCATTTAATGAAATGATACAACTCCTTTAAAGATCAAATAATACTGCCAGACGTTGACCAAACGCGACCACCACATGGGACTATCAGTTGTACACAGGCCCTGAAGACTTTTATTACCGCCATACAGTGACCATATAGTGGTAGATACTAGTTATATATAGATGCTCTACAGAAATATAAGTGATTACACTGCAGTTACATTTAGTGACTCACAGGAGACGTCTTTTTTGATTGGAGTCGTTTACTTTCCCTTCCCTTCTCCATCTGGCCCAGACCGCCATGATGACTTCTCGTGGCCACGGCTCGTCTCTGCAGAATTTACCACACAAACATTTTAGAATCCTTACTTTTCCAGCACATAAATACCTACCTACCTACTGGAGTTATGAGGGATGGGGAGTCACATATCGTTTCTTTATAAGCCCCCATTAGGTAGGTTTATAGACCCCCTCCCAGTAGGTAGGTGTAAAGGTAGGTAGGTATATAGGTTATAGGTCCCCCAGTAGGTAGGTATAAAGGTTAGATGTTCCCCAGTAGGTAGATATATAGATAATACCGTCCCCAGTCTGTAGATAGAAAATAGGGTCCCCAAGTATAAATAGATAGATAATATGGCCCCAGTATATCTTTATTAATAGGTAATAGGCTCCCCGGTATAGACAGGTAATATGGCCCCAGTATATCTTTAGTAATAGGTCAAAGGTTCCCCGGAAAATACAGGTAATATGGCCCCCGGATATATTTATTAATAGGTTCCCCAGTATAGGCAGGTCATAGGCACTCAAGTATAGTCAGGTGATATGGCCCCAGTATAGGCAGGTGATATGGCCCCAGTGTAGGCAGGTAATAGGCTCCCCAGTATAGGCCGGTGATTTGGCCCCAGTATATATTTATTAATAGGTAATAGATTCCCCAGTATAGGCAGGTGATATGGCCCCAGTATAGGCAGGTGATATGGCCCCAGTATAGGCAGGTAATAGGCTCCACAGTATAGGCAGGTGATATGGCCCCAGTATAGGCAGGTAATAGGCTCCACAGTATAGGCAGGTGATATGGCCCCAGTATAGGCAGGTGATATGGCATACATAATATAAAAACACCAGTACTCACCTGTCCTCCGCTCGAGTATATGGTTTCAGCATAGGCAGGTGATATGGCCACAGTAGAGGCAGGTAATAGGTTCCCCAGTATAGGCAGGTGATATGGCCCCAGTATAGGCAGGTAATAGGTGCCCCAATATAGGCAGGTAATAGGTTCCTAGTTTAGGCAGGTGATAGGCTCCAGAGTATAGGCAGGTAATAGGTTCCCAGTATAGGCAGGTGATAGATTCCACAGTATTGGCAGGTGATAGGCTCACAGTGTAAGCAGGTGATATGGCATACATAAAATAGAAAACACCAGTACTCACCTGTCCTCCGCTCCCTGAAGCTCCCGCTCTTCTGCATCTTCTTCCCGGCACAGGCGGCGTGATGACATACTCGCCGGGTAACTCCACGGAGCAGGGAGCGCTCTCTCCCTGCTCCACGGAAGTCTTCAGCTGTATGTGCGTCCAGCGGACGCACATACAGTTGAAGAGACTGTTGGCGTTCAAGGCCCACGGCAGCCGCCTGGAGCCCGGCGAGGTTCGGGGCACCTGCAGTTCTATCCAGGGCACAAGCCTACCTAGCAACGCCCCTGATCTTTTCATATGGTTCAGCTGTGTTCTGTGGAAGGCTAGCTTTTCTCTCCATGTCAGGGTGTGGCAGGCTGGACATGCTGCACATTTCTTTTTTGTATATCTTAGGGAGGGTTGTGTATCATGTCTGTGTGTAATCATCTGTGAGGTGGGGGAGGGATGAGGCTCTGTGCTGCTGTTCCTGATCTCCATGTATGAGGAGGAGGCGCAGGTTCTGTATAACAGACTGATATTAGGAGGAGGGGCGCTCTCTGTGCTTTCCTTACTTGTTTGTGTGCTGCTCATGTTTCCAGATTGGAGGGTGGGGGAGGGATAGGCTCAGTGCTCATGTCTCTGCTGTGGGCGGTGGTGGAGGATCTGTGTGGGGGAGGGTTGGCATATTTCCTCTCACATGATTATACAACCCTTCTGTGTCTGGGGGAGGGAGCACTGTGTCCTTGTTCATGATGATTGTTTCCTGAGTGTGAGGCTGATTCTGGATATTTCACATTTTGTGCCACATGTATGAAAACTGCCTAAAACTTTCCAGTTGTTTCCCATAGCGACCAATCAGAGCACTATATGAAATAAAAGGGAGCTCTGATTGGTTGCTATGGGAAACGAGGAAAGTCATGGAACTGAACATTTTTCATACATGTCCCTCTTTGAGTCTATCCTGTAAGAGATATGTTCTCACAATATGTTTTTCAAGGACGTCACTGATCACATGTGTAAGTTTTAAAAAAACATATAAAGTACCATATATACTCGAGTATAAGCCGACCCGAGTTAAGCCGAGGCACCTACTTTTGCCACAAAAACCGGGAAAGCTTATTGACTCGAGTATAAGCCTAGGGTGGAAAATGCAGCGGATACTGGCAAATCTCAAAAATAAAAATGGATACCAATAAAATTACATAGGCAGTTTATTGTCCCCCACAGGCAGTTTAATGTCCCCTATAGGCATATATAGGCAGGTATAGGCAGTTTAATGTCCCCCATAGGCAGATATAGGCTGGTATAGGCAGTTTAATGTCCCCCATAGGCAGGCCCGCCATACAGGGGGTACTCCCGTATGGGGTCCGGAGATAAGGGGCCCCCCGCCCCCCTTTTTTCCAAAAGAAATAAGGCGGGGGCCCG